>JAKUCV010004683.1:87920-126078 GCA_028386065.3 Turnera subulata
CTTGAGTAATTTTTAGTGTCCATATTGATCGTCTTTCCATTGTCGTGAGCACTTCGGACTCACCCCTCACCTGCGGGCTTTCATCCCGTAGGATGAGTTGTTCATTGTACAGGTTGATGCATTCCAGACAGGCTGTGACGTTTCCCTTGGACGGGCTTGGATCCATAGTTTGCATGTGTCGCATACAGTGTTAGTGAGTTATTTAAAGTCTTCCGCTGTGCATGTTTTTATTAGTATTGGGCCATTGGGCCGTGTTGAGTTATTTTTGTTGTTATTATTATGGGCTGTTGAGCCCGAGTTATTGTGGTTCACACTGTATGCTTGGGTTTATTTGATTGGGTTGTCACAGTTCCGGCTTGTGTTTACTGTGTACCGTAAATTCGGGTCGGGGCGTCTCATTTTGGTAGCGGAGCGGGCGTTAGGTCTTGTTGGGCAGTCTTGTGTGTCTGTTGTCTTTGTTTGCATAGTTCGCTCCATTTGTTATTTATTTTATATCATTTTAGTTAGTGCATTATGGATCCAGTCAAGGGACGCCAGCTGTCGCGGAACATACACATAAGGTAAATGATGCCATAATATGCGAAAATACGAATATTATTAATACTGATAATATTGGGAATACAAAGGGAAAAATTACATGATATTTTATAAAAGGGAAATACAACATTGATTTTTAATATTTTATAAAAAGAAAATACATTTAACGGTTCGCAACGACATTGACACGAAAACTGTTTGCGTCACTGTTGACGTTGACCGTGACTCTGTCGCTCCAAGAGAACCACATGCCGCCTCTGTCGCGCTGGCCAGGAATCTCGAACCGGTTAGCTTGTGGGAACCGGAGTGGAATCAGACCGTGATCGTCTCGTGGTTGCCACTGTGTCTCCGTCAGAAGAACCATATTGGGCTTGTATTGGTTCTTCAGGTCCCTCAGGGTTCGCGAGAACTCCTGTGCACGCCTTGCCACTCCTCTGCAGTTCCACACCAGTAGCCGTACCTTTGGCCAGGTTGGAGGCAGCCGAGTCATTCTGGGTATGCTCTGGGCTGTCATTGCGAGCTGGTAGTAAGCGCCTTGCTCCACAGTCTGGCAAGTGGACTCCAGGTTGAACTCTTGAAGCCTATCCGAGATGAAGAACATCACGGAGTTTGCTGAGCCGTAGTAGGAAGTCCTCAATGTCCCATAGTCCTCTAGGAAGAACACCTCTTCCATGGGAGTGACGAAGAACCGTGACGAGTAGAGCTCGTCGACGAAGACCAGTCGTGGCATTCTGCCGAGCTCGTTCGGCAGCTCTTCAGCACATTCGTTGACCATGCTGTACGCCAGACGGTTTCTCCTGCCAAGGTTGGCACCTTCAACGAAGAACACGGAAGATGGAGCAGGCATCGTTTTTGGACGTGTGGGGTTTTGATTTTGGAGCGTTGCGTTTTTGTTTTTCAGAATGGTTTTGTTGCTTTAATGCTTTTGATGATTTCCACATCACCGCTCCTTCTTTTATACACTTACGGGGAGCGTGATTACCGTTTTTGATCTTCAAGATCTGCTTTTTGAATTTACCGTTGCTTGCATTTATTGCTTTACGCGTTTTTCGGACCCATGCCAGAGTTTTTCAGGCTTTTCCTAACTCATGGTTTTCTTTCGCTCTGGCTACCTTGTCCTTTCTTATCATGTTTTACTATATTTTCCTTGCATCTTTTATCACTTGCATCCGTGACCGTTGAGGCTAGACGGATGGGACCACACCTCGAGTAGAGAGCATGTGCGACGAGTTTACAACTGTTCGAACATCGTGGAGAGATACGAGCCTTGACAGACGTTTTGTCTTATGCGGAAATGTGAACAAGTGGGTAACGTGTCTATCGAGGGACACAGGATGATCCCGTGAACATCGCTTTCCGAGTTAACGGGTATCTTTTTCACGAGGTTAACAGACGTCACCGTTAGCTGTGCGAGTTATGTTTCGTGGTTCGAGGATGTTTACGTCCGGTACGGGCACCGATCAAGAGAAATTTCTGTTTTAACTTCTTTATATTTTGGTTTTGTTACATGAGATTTAATTTTAAATTTATTTATATTTGATTTCATATTCTTAATGAAGGTTTTTGTTTAGTGTTGTGATGTCTTTAATTTTTCTGTTGGCATGCGTTTCCACAATTGAACAAGAGTTTTATTTTAAAAGAAAACTTATTTTATTTAATCATAATAGTTTTACAACATGAGAAGAAGTACTCTACTGAGTTACTTGCTTCTCTAAGTCTTTTACAAGCTTCCTTAAATTTTCTACGTTGGACGAGAGTGCCATACACGCCACTTCGATCTGCATCATCGCAGAGCTGACCTTCTTCAGGGAAGCGTTCAGCTGTGAAAGTGTCTGAAGTGGAGTGCTGTTCTGCGCCGTTCCTTTGCCTTTCCTATCAGTAGAAGGCTCTTCCTTGCTGACGTGTTTCTTCCGCCGTCTTGGAGAGACGACCATATGCTCCTTGAGGCCGACGATGTTTGTCTTGAACCGTTTCTTTGGAGGCTCTTCATCGGAGCTTGTCGGGAAAGCTTTGCCGCCGATGTAACTGTTGTTCTCGGAGTCTGAGGTAGTCCTTGATCTCAGTGGAGAGTCCATGACTGTGTGTGAGTATGCCAGTCATGAGGGTTGGTTTTTATAAGCGGATGAGATGTCGCTTAAGGGTATAAGCGGTATCTCATGTTGAGGTTGGATACCTAGCAGAGTGTGCCAGAATCTTATCGTGGTAGGACCCACGGATAAGACGGAATTTCGGGGACGAAATTTTTTTAAGGTGGATAGTCTGTAACAGCCCGGGTAAAAATTTTGGATTTTTACCGGACTGTAAAAGTCTATTTACCGTGATTTACTATTGAATTAATCTTGGATAATTAATTCAAGGTAAATCGGAAGTCGTTTTTCGAAACCGAGGGTTTTCCCGCGCTCGTGATTTTCCCGTTGATTTTTCGAAACTAAGTTGGTATTTTTCAGGTTTCGGAATTTCTCGGAAAATCACGTCGGAAAATAACTAAGGAGGTATCGGTTATTTTCTGGTCCGGATCGGATTCGCCCGTAATATGGACGGATTGAATTATTTGAGTTTCACATGTTAAATAGTAAAATTTAGTTTATAAAAGAAGCAGGAGAAGGGAAGGAGTCGGGAGAGAAAGGAAAAAAAAAAAAAAGAAAGAGAGAAAAGGAGAGGAAAAAGAAAAAGAGAGAAAAAAAAGAGAAAAAGAAAAAGGAAAGAAAAAGAAAGAAAAAAACAGAAAATAGAAAAAAAAAGAAAATAAATACAGAAAAAAAGAAACAGTGAGGGAAAAAAATAGAAAAAAAAGAAATAAAAAAAAACACGAAAATCAGAGAAAGGAAAAAAAGAAGAAGAAAATAGAGAAAATGAAGAAAAGAAGAAAAATGAAAAAAAAGAAGAAGAAAACCCGGAAGAGGTGATGAATAGTCCGTCACCATTCGGGTACTGTTCACCAGACGCAGCTCCGGCCGTTTTCTCGCCTCACCACCGCCGCCAGGAGGGTCGCCGTGCCGTCGCCGACCTTCAGCCGCTGACCCCGTCGCCTTCCGCCCCTCGACGCGCCGTCAGAGGCCCTTGACCCGTCGGCAGACCCGCGGACCTCACTCTCCGCGTCACTGCTCCGCCACCGCGCCGCCTCGCGCCGAGATAACACCGCCCTTGGAGCCGCCTCGCTGCCGCCGTCCTCCTGCAACCTTTCCCTCGCGTTCCCGCGCCGCCATCGCCGCCGTTGCCGTTCAACCCGAGGTGAGAACCCGCTTTTGCTATCGGGTCGCGCTGTGTACATTCGGGTTGTGGCTGTGTTTGTTGGGCTGGGTACTGGGCTGTGCGCCGGGCCTGCTTCGCGGGCCTGTCCTTGGGCCGGCCTGTGGAGTAGGTTGGGCTGGCACTGTTCAGCCCAGTCCGATTTAATTTTTTAAAAAAAAAAACAATTTGTATATATAGGTATTTATTTAATATTCTAGTATTTATTTTTTAAAAAAATTATATAGTTATTTTGAGAAAATTATTTCCAATTTAACTCTGGAATTTTCAGGAAAATATAAACATATTTACTTGGATAAATAATTGAGTTATGTTTGGAAAAACCATTGTTATTTGGAAAAAATGTATATACTTTGAAATTAATTTCTGGAAAATTAATATGTATATTATTTTTGTCTGGAAATTATGGTTGTGGTATTTTTATATAAACATGTATTTTGGAAATTAAAGTTAATTATATTTTGTGTTGGAAAATTCAATTGTATATGTATTTAGAAAAAGATAAATACTATATATATTTTTGAAAATTATAAATAGTTTATTATTTTTCGGGAAAATTATAGTAATTATTATTTTGGATAATCTTAGTTAATTTATGAAAATTATTTTGAAAAAGAGTTTTAATTAAAGTATGGTACCGAAGTAGTATTCGGATATACGTTCGGATAAATATTTTCGATAAATGATAATAATAAGGGATAAGTAACCGGGATGGGTAATTATGTAGTACTGGCATCATGACATACTCTGATGTGCATTTATGTGAATATATGGTTTTGTTGTATAGGTTTTTGGTTATCGGGCAGTTTCCCGAGGAGCCGGCGTCGCACCGGTCATAGTTTCCGAAGTTGAGTAATCGGCCAAGGTGAGGATGGATTTCCTTCAATATGTGCCTTATTACTCGGTTATTGTGTTTGGTGTTGTTGTATTGTTGGATGCTGTGCTTTTGTTGTGTTTTGGCTCGGGATGTCTATCCCGGTGCTTGTTTGGTATTTTTGGGATGTTTATCCCCGTGTCGGTTTTTGAGTCTTTTGGAATAAGTAAATGAATAATTAATGAATTGTGATGAGGATGTCGTTCCTCGGTATTTTGGTTAGGGATGTCGATCCCTGAGTTTGGTTTTTAATGACAGTAATATAATTGTCACGTGGTAAGTAGAGGTACGACCGGATGGTTAGAGATTGTTTTGTGGTGGCCATGATCTGGGTTCGTGTGATAAGCATGTCTATGCTTGGGATGTCTATCCCGGTTTGTTATTTTTGGGATGTCTATCCCTGGGTTCTTTTTGATCTGGCACCAGGAACAGGTTGATAACCTGGTACGGCCCTAGCTTATCCGTGACGGGGCCCGGAAAGATAAAATTGGATAATTGGATTTTGTTGAGTCTTTAGGTCGTTTTTTTTTCACTTATTTTTGACCTTGAGTAATTTTTAGTGTCCATATTGATCGTCTTTCCATTGTCGTGAGCACTTCGGACTCACCCCTCACCTGAGGGCTTTCATCCCGTAGGATGAGTTGTTCATTGTACAGGTTGATGCATCCAGACAGGCTGTGACGTTTCCCTTGGACGGGCTTGGATCCATAGTTTGCATGTGTCGCATACAGTGTTAGTGAGTTATTTAAAGTCTTCCGCTGCGCATGTTTTTATTATTATTGGGCCATTGGGCCGTGTTGAGTTATTTTTGTTGTTATTATTATGGGCTGTTGAGCCCGAATTATTGTGGTTCACACTGTATGCTTGGGTTTATTTGATTGGGTTGTCACAGTTCCGGCTTGTGTTTACTGTGTACGGTAAATTCGGGTCGGGGCGTCTCATTTTTTATCCCTGTGTTTGCCGCTTTGAATATTTTTCATCTTGTGTTGCAAAAAGGACATTTTTCATCCTCGTGTTTATTTTTGGGAACAATTTTCATTATCTGCCGATTTTCCCACCCGAAAATGCTGACGTGTCACTATTTTTTTGACACATCAGCAAAGTGGGTCCCACCATAAACGAGTCAATCATATTTTTCATCCTTGTGTTTATTGCTTTGAACATTTTTCATCCTTGTGTTGCAAAAAGAACATTTTTCATCCTCGTGTTTATTTTTGGGAACAATTTTCATTATCCGCCGATTTTTCGAAAAGAAAATGCTGACGTGACACTTTTTTTGACACATCAACAAAATAGGGCCCACTTAGAACCCAGAACGCCCTCCCATTACCACCCGCCCGACCCGTTTTCGCCCACATTTTTTTTTCCTGTTTCTCAATTTGTTAATTACTAAAACACCTCAAAAATTACCCAATCCTAGATAAAAAAATAACAAAAAAAAAAACAACACACTCCCTTAACCAGCCAAGACGTCACCGTGTTGGCCACACCCATGCCCCACACTTCTTCTTCTTCCTTGACGGTCTTGGAGACGGCAAGGACGGGGGATCGGTGGGGGGCAGAGGAGTGGAGCTTGTGGAGGCGGAGGTTTGCTGATTTGGATCGGAGGAGGGTCGGGTGGTGTGATTCGGGTTGGGCCTTTTTTGTTTAATGTGGACCCACATAGCTGATGTGTCAATTAAAAAAGTGACACGTCAGCATTTTCTTTTCGAAAAATCGGGGGAAAATAAAAAATGTCCCGAAAAATAAACATAAGGATGAAAAACGTCCGTTTTGTAACACAGGGATGAAAAATGCCCAAATCGATAAACACAAGGATGAAAAATATGATTGACCCGTTTATGGTGGGACCCACTTTGCTGATGTGTCAAAAAAATAGTGACACATCAGCATTTTCAGATGGGAAAATCGGCGGATAATGAAAATTGTTCCCAAAAATAAACACGAGGATGAAAAATGTCCTTTTTGCAACACAAGGATGAAAAATGTTCAAAGCGGCAAACACAGGGATCAAAAATATGATTAACCCTTTTTCTTTCTGAAATTTAATTATTTTGAAAAAAAAAGACTAATTACTTGCTCTTTATTTTTTTTTAGACAGTAGTTTTAAAAAAGTTTGTACTGATTCTTTTTTTTTTCATTATTTTCTCATGCATATTTATTTTCAAAATTAAGATAGTAAAATATTTTTAAATGTTCAAAATATATATCTAAGGATAAATGATTAAGTATTTTCTTTATACGATCTTCCTTTCTATGGTTTACATTTTTTTTATAACTATTTTACAACCTTATTTTTATTTCTTACTTATGTGAGCATTTTTAATTTGTAACTACGAGCTTTTTATGTAAAATTCTTGCATTAATAGCACTTTAATTTTTTTAATGAGGCACGATATTTTCTAAAAATTTATATTAGTTTCCTAATCATTTTGTGTATACTTATTTTTTTAATATAAAATTTAAGGTAAAAATATATGAGGATAATTATTGTATTACTATTAAATATTTTTGCAGACACCATTATCATTTGTATATAATTTATTTTTATTTATAATTATTTCATAAATCAATTTTTACTTACGTATTCATCTACATTAGTATTTTTAATGCTTAAATTTAAATTTTTCTCATAATTAGTTGCTCAATTAATTATTTATTTCTTTTTTAAGTGATATGTCTTTTTCTCAAAATTATGTTAAAATTTTTTCCTCACAAATAAATTTTTGAAACACCCCCGACCATAAATTACCCAACATACAGTAGTTACTGAACAACAGTGCCGACATGTGGCACAGACAGTAAATACAGCAGGAAAATCCGGCCCAACGGCCCAAAGATAATATCATGTCACCCGACCTCGGGTATCTCAACATCAACAGCACAGCGGAAGCATTAATAACTCAATGTCAAAATATGCAAAACCCGATGCAACTAATGGATCCGAGTCCTATCTGAGGGGTGCACCGCAGCTTGCCTCGTACGTTCCTGCACTACTAACAACTCATCCTACGGGATGAAACCCCGCAGGCGAGGAGTGAGTCCGAAGTGCTCACCGACGAAGGATAAACAGAGATATGCAGGCAACCATAATACTTTCGAAGAAAATACAGGCAAAGACAACTCAAAGAATCTATCAAAATACAACTGAGCCAAGACCAAAAGAATATTTATTATTATTACCAAATTTTATCTTCCGGGCCCCGTCACTGGACAAGCTAGGGTCGTACCTAGTTATTAACTAATTCCGGATGCCAGGCCAAAACACAATCCGGGATCAACATCCCAATAACAACCAATCCGGGATCAACATCCCAATATCAACCAATCCAGGATCAACATTCCAATATCCAAATCATCCAAGATCAACATCCCCAAAACCAAACCAAACCGGCCATGACACCGCAGAACTAGCCTCTAACCATCTAGTCGTACCACTACTTTCCACGTGACAATTAAATCATCATCTCAAATTTAATTCCAATTCCATTTCCAATACTCATTATCCTTTCCTCATTTATCCACAGTTATCAGTTCATCGTCAATCTCAACACAATATTCTCAAAACCAGTATCACAGTCAAACAACAACAACAAAACCATAGCAGTCAAGTATCCAACAATAACCATCTCAACGGTTCAATCAAACAACAAAAACACACACAGTATTACGGGCACATATCAAAGGTTATCCATCCTCACCTGATGTGTCTCTGAAACTGCTATCCGGTCAAACCTCGATACCCAATATGTATATATAGGAACACAATAATCACCTATAATGCACAACAAAAATGATTATGCATGATACCGGTTTAACTGTTATTAGACGGCTTATCTGTTCATTTTATTATCTTCACAATTATCTTATTACCCAAACAGTTCATCCGACTTGGTGGTAATTAATTTAATCCAACGGTTATATCAAGTGTACTTGACTAAATCAAAAACCGAAACCGAGCGCCCAAGCCGATATCCCGGTCCTTAGGTCGCTTAAGATAAGAAAATATATATATACACAAATAAGTTATATAAATTATATATAGAAAATTATATTTAATAAATAAATTGAATCATGACCCATACTCGTGGTCTATTCAATACTAAATAATATTTCAAAAGGTAATTACCCTCGATCAAATAATATTAATAAATACATATTCATCTAATAAGAAAAGGTTATAAAACAGTAAATACGTAAAAATGGCATATAAGTAATGTACCCGATAGTAATACCGTTAAATAGAAAATATCATCATCGGTAAGAAATCATTATAGTCGAAATACGGTATAAGTAAATATTTATAACTGTACATGTATATTTCCGATAATAACAAAAATCAGTGGTCGAAATATTATAACCTTGAATAAAATAAAATCATAGATAAATAATATTTCAAAATAATATTCTGTTAATAAAACCGTTAAATGAAAACAATACCATTGATACTAAATTAACGAAAATAATACCATTGATAATAAATAAACTTAGCCGATCATATGGTAGGAAATAGTTGTATTGTAATGTTGCAAAAGAAATAATTTTTTCCAAATACGTTTGTGCCTATATAACTAGCAAACTTAAGTAGAGTTAGCAGTAGTAGTAATACTATAGCTCATTAAATAATATAATAGATATTTAATATTTAAATAGAATGAAATTCATACATAATAATATAACAGATAAATGTAAAATCACTAGCTGAAAATAATACAACCGATAATAAGATAATATAATAGATTTATAACATTTCATCAAACCAATAATACAAAATAAACAACATACGTCTGGTTCATACTAATATTCTAAAAGTATAATAATAAAACATCTTATGGCCATAAAGTAAATTCCGTTCAGATATATACTCGTCAAACTTATAAATACATAATTAAATCCAAATAGATGATATCGTTTTTAATCCGTAAATTAAATCATTTACCACTTAATTATATAATTCATCCATATATATATATATATATTACTCATCTATCGGTTTCGTTATTAGGTCCGTCAAACGCGTATATGTCACGGGAACATGGGCCTCCGCACGTTCGGCCCGTTTTCAAGTCCGTTGTGCAAATCGAGCCCAAACCCGAGCCCATGGTGTAAACAAGTCCGAGGAATTACCACGTCCAGATATCTCGTTTCGCCTGCTGGAAAGTCCCGAGCCTTCGCCGAAAAATACCCGAGACTGCCGGAATCTCGCCGGATTCTGGCCAAGCACTGTTCACAGAAGTCCAAGAGCTCCACAGTCACTGTTCTCTCCCTTCAAAACACCCAAATCACACACAACAACAATCTGTCGGTATCCAGCACAAGACAATCATCATCAACTCCATTTGGTCACAACCCACTCCCATCAGCACCGCTTGCTACCCAACTTCGGTCACCACAACAACCATTCAATCAACTATCGTCCTCAACAGCTCACAGTCACCATCACCAGTATCACAGCGACCCTAACCAATCACACAACAATCCAAACACCAAACCAGAAACCACGCACACCAACAGCCACAGAACCATCAACACCATCACTATCAACCACCATAGACACCAAGACAACATACAAATCCCGATTAGTCCATACAACAAGAATCGGGTTTCAAAAGAAAAAGAGGAATCGTGGAGGAAGAGGAGTGGGTCGTCATCAGTTCTTACCGTCACAGCTGCGGAGGGGCGGCGGCGGCTCAAGTAGAAACAGGGGAAGAGAAGATCGGCGACGACGGCTTGGAGAAGAGGCGGCAGTGGCAGCAAACACGAGCACCATGGAAGAGAGTGGCTCGATTGCTGCATCGGCGTGGTTCACGGATCCGCCGGCTTTGGCCTGGTCGCGGCCGGGTTTGGTGACATCGGGGAGGAGCAGCAGCGCGTCAGGTGGGGTCGTCTCATCGACATTGCTGGTGGGGATGTGAGGCGAGCAGAGGGAAGGAAGGAGAAGGGAAAGGCAGAGGAGGCGGTGCAGAGGTCGACGGCTGTAAGAGACGCCTCTAGTAGCGACGGCTCTGGGCGGCAGCAGAGGGAGAAGAGACGACAGCCTCGACAGCAAAGGAGGAGGAAGGAGAAGCAGGAAGAGGGCGGTGGTGTGGCCGGCGGTGGCGAGGGGAGGAAGGACAGAGGAAGAGAGGGGATGGTGGTGGTGGCAGTGTGCACGAGGAGGAGGTGAGGGCGGTGGTGTGTACCCGGGTGAGAAGAGAAGAAGATAAGGGAGAAGGGAATTATTGGGGGAGAAGATGGAAGAGAGATTTGCAGGGGATTTGATAGATTGATGGGTGTATGGTGCCGGGGAAAAGGAGAAGAAAACAAGGAAGATTAGAGAAGAAGGGGAGGAAGGAGACGAAGAAGGTGGGGGAGGTCAGGAGGAAAAAAATAGAAAAAGAACAAAATGAGAAAGGAGTGGGGAAAAGGATGGTTGTGGGGCAATAATTTTGCCCAGCTGAGAATGAAACGACGCCGTTTTGGACGCCTTCAACCAACAGTCAACAGCCTTGGTCAAAACACAGCTTGGTTTGAGTTTTATGTTTTGGCTTCGCCAAAACTACGTCGTATCGGCCAAAACTACACCCAACCTTGTGTTCCATACTTAGACATAATTTATTTCAAAATATAATTTAAGAAAGCTTTTAGTAAACTATTTAATTTTGGATGAAGTTCAGAATAAATTTCTATATTTATTTGGTAGAGTTAATTTCCTAAAACATGTTTATTAGTGGTTATGGAAAAGTAGTTAATAAATGTCTTGATAAAGTAATAATATTAATAACAACATTAACAACAATAATACACAATAATATTAAATTTTTAGTAAGGGAAGAACAATATGAAGAGACATTTTCTTTAGAATTGTAGACAGTAAATTCATTGAAAATTACATAAATAAAAGCTTAGTCAAAAGTCATCAAAGATTTTCTTTAAAACTTTTATTTAGTAAATTTTTGGAGTATGGGTAATTATGTATCTTACCAAGATGTTAATCGTAGTAATAATGGTAGCAATAATAACAATAATAGCAATTTAGTAAAAATAATAATAATAATGAAATATTGACTCGGATTGGTAAAATTCTTGTTTGACCGCGATAAAATTTTATTAACCACCGTAAATGTCAAAACAGCTTGGTAAAAATCAAGAAAATTTACCCGGATCGTTACATTCTACCCTCCTTTAAGGAATTTCGTCCCCGAAATTCATGCCGTAATCCACCAAACCCAGAATCCTCAATACATACGGTTATCATGATCATCAGTCTTTCCACACTCTATCAAATCTGTAAACTCCGAATTATCTCCCATCAAACATAATTAAATTCTCCAAATAAATTTTCCAAATTATAACCCCCGAACCATGTTGTTCATTACCTCAAAATTTATTACATAACTATCCATCAGATAATATTTCTCTTCTAAATCCACCGAAACTAGCAAAGATCATAACTTCGATTATAGCTCTTTAAATAATACCTCAAATCATCAAACTCTCTTTTTCTAAAGATCAAATCACCTCTGACATCAAGAATTCCATGATCATTAATCCAATCCTCCAATCAAGTTATCACATCACAAACAACTTTAGTATCCAAAAATCTTCAATTCATCAACCCATTTCTTAAAAAGAAAATTGAATCACCTCCAAAATCATAGAATTCTCCAAGAATATTTATCCATTCTCCAACTCAAGTTATCACATCATAAACAAAGCAGTACCCAAAAGTCATCAATTTATCACGTCATAATCAAAACAGTACTCAGAAATCATCATTTCTCACTTCCTTAAAGTCATATAATATCATACCATCACTTAAAGATATAAAAACCAAAACCCATAATTAAATCTTACTTGTTCTGTCGAAACATCTGGTGCACTGGTACAACAAGGTAGGCTTCTTGCCTTCTCAGGATCCCTTTATCTCACTGTTCTTCCCGGGCAACGACCATGTTTGTACTTTATAATAAAATCTTTAATAATGTTTCATCATCAAAATCATAAAACTTTCCAAAAACAGCAGTTACATCTTATAAACTTTTTCAACCCACAGCCTAAGCTGTAAATGTCACTTTGTCAAAACACATCCTTTAGAAACTTATCTTTCCAAGACTTGGGATCAACAAAACAACAATATTGTAAAATACTGAAATACGGATAACTTGTCTTCCAACTGTATTTATGAGAAAGTATACTCACATGTAAATGTTCTGCAGCAGGCTGGCGTCCCTCGACTGGATCCATTATGCACTAACGATATGAATATGCAAATCATGTGGAGCGAGCTATGCACAACAAACAAGCATAACACACACCCAAGGACCTACCGCCCGACCATAAATTACCCAACATACAGTAGTTACTGAACAATAGTGCCGACACGTGGCACAGACAGTAAATACAACAGGAAAATCCGGCCCAACGGCCCAAAGATAGTATCATGTCACCCGACCTCGGGTATCTCAACATCAACAGCACAACGGAAGAATTTATAACTCAATGTCAAAATATGCAAAACCCGATGCAACTAATGGATCCGAGTCCTGTCCGAGGGGTGCGCCGCAGCTTGCCTCGTACGTTCCTGCACTACAAACAACTCATCGTACGGGATGAACCCCCGCAGGTGATATGTGTGCATATCATGTACTATTTTGGAGCATAAAATAGCCCTTTGGCCAAGTATTTAGTTAAGATCATGCATGTTATTTAAAGTTTTAGCTTGTTTTCCACTAGTTTCGCTTCCACTTATTAGTTTATGCTTTCAGGTACCTTTTGTTGCAAATTGGCTTGATTCTTGAAGATTTGGAGCCTTTTGAAGGATTCTGGAAAGTTTGGAGTCAATACATGAAGATTTCTTGACGATCAGTTTTCAACGGTGTCACACCGTTGAAACCCGCGGACCAGAATCTGGAGCATTATAGTCCATACGACAAAAGGATTACTTGTTGGCCAATTAATAAGTTGGCACCGACTTTGCTGCTATTTCGAAGGAAATTTAATACACTTTTTGCTGCTCCTAAAAGAAAGGAGAACTCCTAGGATATTAATTCTTATTTTTTAGTTGTCTTGGCTAGAATCTAGGAATTTAAAAGTCTAGGGTTTTACTACAATAAAAGGGTATCGCAGCAGCAAAAAAAGGGAATTTTTCTGGAGCGGAAAGTCGACAGCAGCAGCAAGGAAGAGAAGCTCTATTTTCTATTTTCTTTTGTTCTCTATTTTGGTTTGTATGATGAACAAATCCTACATGCTTGTTTGTTATTTTATTATGAACTAATCCTCTTTTCTAGATCAAAAGGGATATAGCTACTCAACTCTTTTTATGGTTTAATTATCCCCCCAGCAGTTTTCTTTATTTGATTTCTTGATTGATTTATGTGTGCTTAATCCAAGTTTGAAGCTTGATCACCTTTATACTTGTTTTAGGAGTTAAGCTAAATACCGATAGGAGACGTTTAATTCTGGAAAATCATAGATCATCCTTAGTCTAGGTGCTGAAAGGCATTAGAATTATTGTGGAATTAGTAATAACATAGAACATCATTGCTCTTAGGAATAGGTTTGATCCACGACAGTGGTAAGATTGACCTCTGAGACGAGATTACACTTCCAAAAATCGATAATTTCACCTTAGGTTGTTACCCATCAAGAAAACAAATAGAAAGTTGTAGGTTTTTAGCGAACAGTGTCACCCCGTTCGCGGACACCGAACAGAGTCACCCTGTTAGCGGAATCTGGAGGATAATTAGGGCATAAAAGGATAGAGTAGTGAACTCTAATTGATCTAGGCTTTCTATCATCTGATCTTTTCGTTTTATTTACAGCTTTTTCCGTTTCTTCCTTTTTTATGTATCAATATTATTCATATTAATACTTGATATAGTGTACTATTTTGTTTCATTGTATAATTATTTTATATATCTAATTTTATATTTTTTTCCAGTTAATAATTTAGTGTGTGACATTTTCCTCTCTTTGAAAAGAGCTCTTACAAATAAATTTTTGATATTTCCTATAATATTGTTTTTTTTAAATACTTACAATTTTATTTATCAATCAGGATACATTTTAGGAACCAAATCACTTACACTTGGATAGTTAGACCAACCCCATATTAGTATATAAGACTACATATTATTCATTGATATATGACACATTATTCATTCTTTATTAGTACTAAATTTAAATAGGAGTATTTCTGTCTTTCAATTTCGGTGCTCTTCTTTTCTCGGTATGTCCCTAGGAAAAATACGACATTTACTCTCATAAATTAACTGAAATCTCATTGGGTTTGTAGTAATTACCTTCTCACCAAGTGGCACGTCGATCCACTTTGATAAAAAAAAAAGAATAATGCTAGAGTTACTAACTATTTCTTACAAAGAGTGTGTTACTAATATAGGTGTCAGATGCCACCTCATCTTTTATTAAGTGGGTGTCATGTCATCCCTTTCAAATTTAATTTAAATTTCTAATTTAAAACACTAATCAATGCTCTCTCTCTTCCCTCTCTTTCTTTACACTCTTCCCACTTTTTTTTAATAAACTTCTTACAACAAAACAAACTTTCCGTCTTCTTTCTTTTCGCAATCGCCGCCAGCAACATAAAAATCATCCTAAATTTTAGTTTTTTCTCTAACCTTCCCTTCCCTTATAAACCTCCACCATAAAACAAACTCTCTATCTTTTCTCCTCCCGAAAAGTCACCAACAAAACCACCCTTGATTTTAATTTTTTTGTCTTCCCTCCAATTCTATCACAAACTCCAGCCACAAAACAAACTTTTACTTTTCTCTCTTTTCGTCAAATTCATCACCAACATCATATAATAATGACACCATTCTTGATTTATATAATATCCTTCCCTTATGTTTTTTAGTTTCCAATACTACCACAGCTTTCTATCATTCTTGCTGCTTGAGGGATTCACCGATGAAGACACAGAGGACGATTATTACAGTCAATTTTGCTGCTAATTGTTGTTGTTCTTTTTTACTGTTAATTATTGAAACGGGTGATTGTGTTATATAGCCATAGTTCTTTGATTGTACTTAATACAACACACCCATTTCTGCCCGGCACAAATAAGAGAGGTTAAAATACAAAACATTGCACGAGGACTGAAATTTCAATCTATTATATTATATTAAAGCAAAGACCTCAATTTGGTGAGGACACCTGGCTATGGAGGCGCAGCCACGTGGCAGGTTTGAATTAATTGTGTGATTTATTATCATTAATATTATGACCTCAACCTAATTAAAAGAGAGATATGAAAAGACTATCATAATTAAAAGATATGAAGAGATATGAAAAGACAATGTAGAATATAAAAGGATAAAAGATATGAGAAGATAAACCATTCACGGAATATGAAAGAAATTTTACTAATTAATATAGACACCTTTGGGTAGCTATATATAGACACCTACCCAGGGGAGTATGCTATATGCATCCGAATTTTACCCTTTTGGAAATACATAAACAACACAATTGTCTCTGCTACCCCATGCTACATTGCTCGAGGTTTGTAATCACTCTTTCTTGGCATTTGATCTTATGGTAATAGGTAAAGTTTTGACTGTTTTTGCTTTCAACAATACAAATATTTACATTCATTGTTACATTGTTCACACAAGTTTATCCTGTACATATTCACTACTAGCAAACTGAACAAGATTTAATTTAATTTTTCTTCTTTTCTTCCCAGAGAAAGTGAATGAAAAATGTGATGTCTATAGTTTTGGGGTGCAAGCCCCGGAACTGATATTGAGAAAGTATCCGATGGACCTCATTTCCTGACATTGAAACCACATCAATGTACCTACGTTGTGATTTATTATCATTAATATTATGGCCTCAACCTAATTAAAAGAGAGATATGAAAAGACTATCATAATTAAGAGATATGAAGAGATATGAAAAGACAATGCAGAATATAAAGAGATAAAAGATATGAGAAGATAAACCATTCACGGAATATGAAAGAAATTTTACTAATTAATATAGACACCTTTGGGTAGCTATATATAGACTCCTACCCAGGGGAGTATGCTATATGCATCCGAATTTTACCCTTTTGGAAATACATAAACAACACAATTGTCTCTGCTACCCCATGCTACATTGCTCAAGGTTTGTAATCACTCTTTCTTGGCATTTGATCTTATGGTATTAGGTAAAGTTTGGATTGTTTTTGCTTTCAGCAATACAAATATTTACATTCATTGTTACATTGTTCACACAGGTTTATCCTGTACATATTCACTACTAGCAAACTGAACAAGATTTAATTTAATTTTTCTTCTATTCTTCCCAGAGAAAGTGAATGAAAAATGTGATGTCTATGGTTTTGGGGTGCAAGCCCTGGAACTGATATTGAGAAAGTATCCTAAGGACCTCATTTCCTGACAATGAAACCACATCAATGTACCTACTTTGTGATTTATTATCATTAATATTATGACCTCAACATAATTAAAAAAGAGATATGAAAAGACTATCATAATTAAGAGATATGAAGAGATATGAAAAGACAATGCAGAATATAAAGAGAAAAAAGATATGAGAAGATAAACCATTCACGGAATATGAAAGAAATTTTACTAATTAATATAGACACCTTTGGGTAGCTATATATAGACTCCTACCCAGGGGAGTATGCTATATGCATCCAAATTTTACCCTTTTGGAAATACATAAACAACACAATTGTCTCTGCTACCCCATGCTACATTGCTCGAGGTTTGTAATCACTCTTTCTTGGCATTTGATCTTATGGTATTAGGTAAAGTTTGGATTGTTTTTGCTTTCAGCAATACAAATATTTACATTCATTGTTACATTGTTCACACAGGTTTATCCTGTACATATTCACTACTAGCAAACTGAACAAGATTTAATTTAATTTTTCTTCTTTTCTTCCCAGAGAAAGTGAATGAAAAATGTGATGTCTATGGTTTTGGGGTGCAAGCCTGGAACTGATATTGAGAAAGTATCCCATGGACCTCATTTCCTGACATTGAAACCACATCAATGTACCTACGTTCATAAAATGCTCATGTTAGCTCTTCGTTTTTGTGAAGAAGAAAAGGTAAGAGGACAACAGGTTACAAGAGGGAAGGGAAAAAGACTGGCTCTTTTTCATCCTTTTTCTTTACATCGGTTGTTTATTTTATTGGCAGTGCTAATTAAAGTGTTTCTCTTTAATTAAAGAATTCCAAGTATTCTTTCTTTCAAAACGGATAACACGAAAAGCAATCTAAGGCCTATAACCGTCAACCGCCAACATTACAGAACCCGCAACCAAATCCCGCGCCACCAACAATCCAGAACAAGCCAGATCGGGTTAGTTCCACAAGCAACAACAAAAACGAAGGAAGAAGAAGAGGGAAACAGAGGAGACGACTCACCCGTGCTCGCCGGAGGCGCACGGTTTGTCAAGTTCTTTGCTACAGAGACCGGTTGGAGCCTCAATCACATCACACTGAGCTCCCTTCTCTCTTCCCCTCGACTTGCAGGTGGGGAAGAAAGGCGGCGGCGATGAGGAAGGTAAGAACAGATAAAAGAGAACGAGAGTGAAACAAAGGATGGAAAAAGTAAAGGAGAGAAGAGAAAGATGAAGAAGTGGGGAAGCCGAATCGGGAAGAGGAAGAGAACATGGGAGAGAAGGAGAGAACGTGGGAGAGAAGAGAAAATATTATATACAGTGCAAAATTGACGTGGTCACCGTTAATAACTATTAGAACTCGAATTAACTGGTGCCATAATTTGTCAGGATATCAAATAATCCTTAAATTAATAAATAATTACTAACATTAGAAATTAATCGAAATAGTATAGACTCTTAGAAAACCCGTGTGTAACACGGCCTAATTCAACCGCGGCTCAAACCCGTGTGTAACACGGGGAGTTGCACTAGTGATTTTCTAAAAAAAACACTCTTGCAACACTAAAATTTAATTATTAAATTATATATAAAAAAATGATAAGTTGAATTAATTAATATAAAAATGGAAGAAAAAATAAACACTAATGATCTTTTAGGCCATCTTTGTTAGAAAAAACAAGAAAATTAATAATTAATTTTTATGACTTTAGATAAAAATATATATATTGTTTAATTAAATATTTAGTATTATATATATAATGTAGATTAAAATAATAATAATTTTTAATAGGAAAATTTATTTACAATTTTTTAATTTTATTTTTCATACTTAATTATAAAATTACCTATAATTTGTAACCTTAGCCTCCTTTCCTAAAAATTATATTATTTATTATGATGCAACATGATATTTTAAAATAAATTATATTAATTATATATTTTTTAAATATTTAAAATATACATATTATTTATTTTAATTCTTAAGATAGTGAAACAATTATTTTTAAAATCATACTGAGAGAGAAATTATTCTAGTAGTTTCTTTAAGACCTTCAGCATTTTTATATATTTTCTTATGTAATGTTTTTTATATTTATAACGACCAGAGTAAATCTTTATAAATTTTAACAGAGTAGTTCTGACTTCCAAGGTGAAAATTGATTTTTTACCACAATATTCGGAATTTTTACCGCCGATAAGTAATTTTGAAAAATTTTATGTGGTCAACCGAGTCTTGGATTATTTATATTTTGCTTACAAATACATCTTATTCATGTTTCATGAGATGTATTCCTTTTCTTTCTTTACTTTTTTTACAAATACATCTAATTTACTTTAATACTTAAAATAGTGAAATAATTTGACAAAAAAATTGATTGTGACAAACCGGCTTGTGTATGAAATAGATAAATTGATTCAAAAAATTTCTTGACCAAGTATCAAATATTCTCAACCACATAAAAAGCTCATTGGCATGGTATCAAGAAAAAAGCCTTGAGAAAACATTAAAATATTCTCAATGGTATCAAGTAAAAAAAAAAAAAAGCTCATTGGCATCGTATTTTGCCAGTCTATAGAACAAATAAATTGATGTAAAAAATTTGAAGACTAAACATCAAAATATTCTCCTCAACGAAAGTGTCCATGTATCAGAAATTGCTAATAACTTTAGAGATTACCTGCAATCATATTAGGAAAAATTAGTAAGAATATTATTTTTGAAAAAATAATTTAATAAATGTGGTTCAGTTAAATAATTCATATGACATTTACCAAACTTGACTTCATTGTCCAACAGATTCTGGAAAGCATGGGAGGAAGCATCATGGGTACTTGGAATCACCCTACTTGTACCATCATGTTTTTTCATTTGATCATATTGGCTTGTGGTTTCATGAAGGTCCTGTTTAAATAAACAAAAGAATTACACATATAACTATATCAATTTGTATACTTACGGGAAAAATTATTTGGTTAGAACTTACCTTCTTGCCTTTGTTTGTCTTCTTCTCCCGGGATTTTTTTTGCTCTTCTTTATCAATTTTTTCACAACTTGATCAACTTTGGATTCTCTTCTCTTCGAAGGTGGTCGTCCTTTACTCTTTACCTTGATAAGACTAAGGACTCTCTTCTGTGGAGAATTTGTCGCCGTGATTTTTGTTGTCTCATTGATAATAGGAAAAGCTTCATCAAAATTCAACTTCCTCTTTAGTTCTTGTACATGATCAATAACCATTTGAATTTTTCTATCTGAATGTACTGCCATCTCAGCAACCTCATAAAATTCTTTGCACATTTTATCAAACCGAAGTGATTCTGGGTCAGTACAAGTATCACTGTAGCAATTTTTTATGAATGTGTGTCTTTGCTTTATATCCTTTCTCCAACGCGGTAGCACATATGATGATGGAACCTGCTTAGCTTTTTTAAGAACTGTAAGCACAGTAACTGTATGCCTGCATATTATTCCTCTGAACTCAAATAATTGGCATGTGCATTTAAATGCATCACCACTTTCGCTCATTTGAACAGTGAAGTCAACATCTTTTGTCCATTCTCCAATCTTTTTCTCTTCGACAACCTTGTAGGTACTACTTTGTCCTTGGCTACTGATAAGATATGGTTGGCAATACATCTTCATCCTGAACTCTTCTTGAATCTCTCTGAATTTCTCATTTGTATAAACTTCTTGAAACTGCTTCTCAATATCATAATGAGTTATCAAAGGAATTTTTGAGTTCAATGAGTTGTAGTCGGCTTGACACTCCTTCTCAATCTTATGTCTCAGAGCATTGTCATATTGCTCTACGAATTGCTTTAAAGTTGTCAAATGATTAACATAGCCATCAAAAAAAGCATTCATGCTTTCACTTCGTTGTGTACTAGACATTCTAGCCCAAAATTTATCCTTTACAAAAGCAGGAGCCCAACGATGTCGATCTTCATATAGCATTCTCAACCAGTCATTATCAGAAAGACCATAATCTTCAATCATCTGCATCCAAGATTTCTCAAATTCATCCCTGTTCAATGAATCATATACAAGACTCTGCAACTTCACTCGAATAGATTCATATGCCGAATATCTACTCAATTTTGCTGGGATTTTTTTCATGATATGCCACAAGAACCAACGATGAAGAGTGTTAGGAAAGACTATCTCAATTGCATTTTTCATTGCTTTGTCTTGATCAGTAATAATTGCATCAGGAGATCGACCAGACATGCATGACAACCAAGCCTTAAATAACCAAACAAAATTATCAGTATCCTCACTTGCTAATAGTCTGCAGCCAAGCAATATAGAATGTCCATGATGGTTCACTCCAACAAATGGAGCAAAAGGCATTTGGTATGTATTGGTCAAATATGTCGTGTCAAATGTAACAAATCACCAAAACTTTCATATGCTACTCGGCTTCTTGCATCTGCCCAAAAAATATTTCTAAGTTGATTATCATCATCAATATCTACTATATAGTAGAATTGTTCATTCCTATTTTTCATCTTCTTGAAATAATTAAGCAATGCTTCAGCATCTCCATTTCCAAGTCGTAATCTCCTTCTTGCCTCGATATAATTTCTACATTCCTTCTCCCCAAATAAGAGATTCTCATGGCCACCAGCTCCAATAACGAATGAATTAAAATTTTTGTTCGGTCGAATTCCAGCTTGATCATTAAGTTCAAGAGCTCTTTTGACATGCAAATCCATCTTTTTGTTACTTTTGTGTAATCTCATCTTACTTGGAGTCATAAAAGGGTGTGTATGATCAAGCTTAACTGAGGTAATTCTATACTTTCCTTCCTTACTCAAAGCAGCATTGATTTTTGCATTACACTCTTCCCTTGCCAATGGTTGTGGTTTAAGAACATTACTTGTTCTAGTTTCAGCTTTTCCATGACGAGTACATGCAAGAGTTATATACCTTGTCCTTCCATCTAAAGTAGACTGGGAACTTCTTACGGTTACAAAAAACCCAATTTGTTTCCCATAACTTGTGTAGTACTTAAACAATTCATCAGTTGAGTTAAATAACATACCAACTTGAGGTGCTTCAACCAAAACTTGAACAACTTCATCTTTAGTAACTAAAGATGGATCTGCATCTTCGATTTTATCTACATTTAAAGATTGTTCAGTTTCTTCACCGTCTTGTACAGCTTCATGATTCATCATCAATTCGTCATCCATTCCACCCACTTTAATGATCAACTCTGTTATCTGCTTTCAAAAAATAAAAATCCAAACAAATAAGCACGTAAAAAACAGACGACAAGAAGGTATAAGTGTACACTGATAATGGGTAATCCTAAAAGACAATGCTTAATTTAGCATTAAGCGTCAAGTAACAACTTTTTTTTTGCAAAATCAATTCACAAAAATTTCAAAATACCTCAGTCTCCAAAAATATTATATCCATTCCAGAACTCTAATAATTAATTTTAATGCTAAATTAATAATCAAAACAAAGTAACGATAGAGAGTATTATAAGTGGAAAAAAACTATTACTTTCCAATTAACATTAAGAGCAAATCAGATTGGATTTTAACACGAAAAAATTATTCGAGAAGCAATACCTTAATACGAAAGTGATTGGTGATGATTATCAACAAGAATCAACGGTGAGGAGTAATTAGGAGGGAAAAAAGATAATAATAGTTTACTGTCAAAACAACAGCAAGAATCAACAGTGAAACAAAAGGGGTAATCAGAAGGGAAAAAGATAGCAACAATTCACTGTCGAAACAGCAACAAAGGTGGAAGAAAGTAATAGAAATCTAAAGGGAAGAGAAGAATATATTAGAATTGATAATAGCGAGAGGAACCAAAGATGATTTTTTTTTACGGTATCAATGGTGAGAAATTCAAAGAGAGAGGGAAGAGTTTTTGGAATAGGGTTGATAAGGAACAAAAGAGAGCTCTTCGTTACGTTTGCAGGTAGGAGAGAAATCGTTTTTTGTGTTTTTCCTAAGATATAGAGAATCGTTGTTAGGTTTGCGGGTAGGAGAATAATCGGTTTTTTTTCCCCTAAGAGAGAGCATTGATTAATGTTTTAAATTAGAAATTTAAATTAAATTTGAAAGGGATGACATGTCACCCACTTAATAAAAGATGAGGTGGCATATGCCACTTATATTAGTAACACACTCTTTGTAAGAAATAGTTAGTAACTCTAGCATTATTCAAAAAAAAGTTCAGTAAGATTTGTATAATCAAAAAATCATTAAAATATTTCAGCCTAATAATCCGGCCCGTTTGCGTCGTGACTTTGACCATTATCTAAAAAAAACACCCATAAATTACTATCAAAACCAATAATACCCATAAGCCTAAATATTATGGGTCAACCACATGCATCACTTTTAATGCAAGATTTTATGTAAACTCGGCACCAAAGTAAAGTGACAAAATTTAGCACCGGAATTCGGTTGTGGCCAATAGTAATCTCTATTCTGTTGGTAACTAAATTAATAATAGGGAGACTTCAAAATATAACTTGAATTATGTTTGTGTGTGTGCAAGTGTAAATAGCTGGATTGGGAGTAGAAAATGCAAAAATATAGACTAGTTGTTAACCCAAAAAGTAGAGAAATAAAACAAAGGTAGAAACGAAGAACCAGAAGTAGTTGATATTCTCACTCAATACTTTTTCAATGATATACATATATTTTTTAACTGTAATTTAACCCCACTGAATAAGTTAGTATTCATATGAAGTGAATTAACTTAAGAGCACTGTGCCATATAGGTAATTTAAAGGTTATATGTAAAGTGATGCTGTGAGGATAATTATATGTCTATGACTATATCCTATTCTTATGACTTACCTAGAATTATTTAATTATAGACTTTGCTCACCTTATTCTAAAAAAATAAAGTTGTAATAATATTGTTATATTATTATTATTTTTTGAAGGCTCGGTGTATTATATCTCGCCCCGCCACTGTCATGATGAGCTAATGAGTTGTGTGATTGATTGTGCTAATGGATTTTATGTGGAACTAAACACATAGTTTTCTTTTTCGAAAGCCAGAATCTTTGTGTTATTTCATAAATTTTAAATTTTCTTCAAAATAGAAGTAAAATCTTAGTTTTATCATGGAAATACGGAAAGAGTTTCTAAGCTTTGATTTTTATACATACACTATCTTTCTTGCTAGGAAATGGGTATTTTTCGTAAAACTTTAGATTTTCATTCCTTTGTGAATTGTAAGCAAGCACGCTTTCTAAAATTTGGATTCCATTCCTTTACAAGCAAGCACCTTCT
The DNA here is from genome assembly GCA_028386065.3 of Turnera subulata. Classification (NCBI taxonomy): domain Eukaryota; kingdom Viridiplantae; phylum Streptophyta; class Magnoliopsida; order Malpighiales; family Passifloraceae; genus Turnera; species Turnera subulata. Next base: position 112,223 of record JAKUCV010004683.1, read on the forward strand.
ATATAGTTTTACCTCTCAATTTATTTTCTATGCTTTGTGTTCAGTCCAATATAAAAGCACCAAGTCACCGGTTCCGACGTGTAAGAATGTTTCCGGTTTTCTTTCTTCTCCGCGTTAAACATTACTACTGCTACGAAGACACCTTCCGGTTTCATGACCGGCAATAACCGGTATTTCCTGAACTGTATAAATACCCGTTTCCTTTACGCTTTCACACCCCAGATCCTCCGCTTTCTCTCTCTTTCTGCTTTCGATTCAAAAACCCAAAGGAGAAAGTAAGTTAAAGGAAAACAAAAGCTCCAAAAAGCAAACTCGTTTCCTTTGTGCTCCCGAGTCGACACAGAAGACTGATTCAACTCGGTCCCCCCAAAGACAACTCACGATTCCTCACAGCTCGGGTAGTGAGTTAAAGCAAGCAAGGCATCCTCTCCATTTCTCTCTCTCTTTAAGTCTCTTTAAGTACTTAAATCAGTGGCGTTTTGGTTTTGCGAGACTGAAATTTGAATTTCGAGATCCCCTTCGAGTGAGGAGGTCAAAATTGAGTGTTATTGTTAACAATTTGGTTTTATCTGTCTGTGTTTTGGCAGTGAAGGGAAGGGAAAGGGAAAGGGAAAGGAGAGGCTAAAAAATGTCGGGGTCCCGGTCCGCGGAGGACTTGTGGGAGCGGTTAGTGCGGGCGGCGTTGAGGAGGGAGAGGGTTGGGACGGATGCGCTTGGGCGGCCTGTTGCCGGCGGTGGCATTGCCGGATACGTCCCTTCTTCCCTCGCTAACAACAGAGATATTGATCAGATTCTGAGAGCTGCCGATGAAATCCAAGATGAAGACCCCAATGTCTCCCGAATTCGTGAGCCTCCCTACTACCTTTCCACTACTACTACTACTACTACTACTACTACTACTACTTGTTGTTAGGGCCCCTTTTTGCGTATTGTGGAAGTTCAAATTTAGTAACATTTTCTTCTTCTTTTCTTTTTACTTTTCTTCTATAGTTCAGAAACAGCTTACTTTCTAGGTTCTATTTAGTCAGTTAACCGGAAGTACGCACAATTAGTGCTAATTGGGCGTATTTGTAAAATTATTGTTTTATTTGCAGTGTGCGAGCATGCTTATTCGCTTGCTCAGAATCTGGATCCAAATAGTGAAGGAAGGGGTGTGCTACAATTCAAGACTGGTTTGATGTCCGTGATCAAGGTATACCTTAGTGTAGGAAAATCCAAGAGTCTGTGATTATTGCTAGATGTGAAATCATTGTCTTGTATATTTTCCGCACTGATTATCAGGAAGGTGGTGTTTCATCTTAGTTTATCAATATATATATATATTTTTTTACTTCAACAAAATTTCAGCAAAAACTGGCAAAAAGAGAGGTTGGAACAATCGATAGAAGCAACGATATCGCTCGCTTAGAAGAGTTCTACAAACAATACAGAGAGAAGAATAATGTGGACAAGTTGCGAGAAGAAGAAATGCAGTTGAGAGAGTCTGGTGCTTTCAGTGGAAACCTTGGCGAGTATGTTCTCTGATACCAAAAAAAAGAGAAAAATGCAACTATTCCTTTCTGGCTTTTTCCCTTGAAATCATATCTCAGTTTCTATGTGTTTCTGTCACATTATCATGCAATGAAGGTGCTTTTGGAGAATTCAAGAACAGTTGAATAAATTTGATTTGATGACAATTAAATTCATGAGAAATTGATTGGTGTAATTGGTGAGAGATGCTTTTGGGGCGTTCTTCATCTTTGATTGTCGCTGCTTGTTTTTTATGGTGGACAGTTGAGTTTTATGAGATCACTTAAGAAATTCTTGATGCACAATGGTTGATCATCCACAGTTAATGATTCATTTTCTCCTCCCCTCTGTATTAAGCATCTTCCATATCTTGTTGTTCTAAGGTTTTGCCTGGTTTTTGCTGAGGCTTTTAAACTAGAGTTGATACAACCTTTTGGGTGTTATAGACTCCATTCTTATCGTCTTTTTCATGACTTTTATTTTTTTGATTATTCAAAATAGGTTGGAGCGGAAAACAGTGAAGAGAAAAAGAGTTTTTGCAACTCTGAAAGTTTTAGGATCAGTGCTTGAGCAACTGACAAAGGATAATATTCCTGAAGAGGTTTGAACTGTACTCTGATGCAGAAATTTGTTTGTGCTGCATTATACTTGAATTTTATTATAACTTTTCAAGTGTTCACAGTTTGCTTTATCTATAGAGTTCGGATGCCTAAAATTTGCTTTAGCCATACAAACTTTGTTTCACTTTTCATTTTTTTCTTTTCAAGAATTAAGTTTTAGCTTGCAAGATTAGCTTGATTATGTGGCTTGTTCTTGACTATTAGGCAGGAAAAGTCATAGCTTTTGAATTGTGTTTGTCTAGAGGGCCTAAATTTATTGCAATTCGGAAGTATGAGGATGGCATGAACCAAGTTGATAGTCGGATCAAAACCATTAAGATGAGTTGGGTTAGTGAAAAGCTGAGGATCAAAAAGTGTGGTTTTGATTATTGTAGCTAGAGAATTAAGTTTTTGTTTCCCCAGCCTTATATTATGATGCTATGTATAGAATTAGATGAATTGTAGTTCAGAAGTAAAGAGAGCCATGTTCCAGTTTATGTGTCTTCTAGAATGTAAAGAGTTTTTACCCATTCTTGAATCTGATATACTTCGTGCTTATGCCTGCTATTTTACAGCTTAAACGCGTAATCGAGTCTGATGCGGCTATGACTGAGGACCTGATTGCTTACAACATTATACCTTTGGATGGTCAAACTTTAACTAATGCAATTGTGACATTCCCTGAGGTGAACTGTTCCTGCCTCATATTCACATTTTTGCTTTCTACACTTGATCCCTGTTGCTAAGTATTTGTGACTTGAGATTTCCACTTGCTGGTCTCAAGTTCAAATATAATTAGGGATTTTAGGGACTGGAAGGGATGACCGCTGCTCTAGTAAGAGTGTCATTGAGTGCCCAATGGCCAAAAAACTGTACTTAACTCGGTAACCTCTTGTGGCAGGTGCGAGCAGCAATGTCAGCTTTGAAGTATTATGTTGGTCTTCCAAAATTGCCTGCAGATTTCACCATTCCTCCTACAAGAAGTCCTGATTTGCTGGATTTTCTACAGTATGGTTTTGGTTTTCAGGTCTGTGCTATATTATTGATGCAATTTACTGTGCTGTTTTATTAATTACTTATGGCAACCCAAATATGGCTTGTTGGACCCTAGTAAATTAATCAAGTACATAAGCTGGTAGTTACCATGTCAAAAATAGAGCCCATCAGTATTCTGCTTATTCAAAAAAATTAAACAGTAAAGAAATATTTTGTAACTAAGAACCAAGAGCCAAATGAGGAACAAGTGCATGTGATATCTGTTCTTCCTGTATGAATGACGGAAAAAGAAAGGTTAAGTGGGTCCTGAATGGGAACTAGAACAGTTAAGGACTGTTGGAGTAATTTGGTCTTTTCAAAGGATTTTGATTCACTGGCTCTGAGAAATTTGGAGAGAGGTGGGTGGAACAATTTGTAACTGAGTCCTGTCAGGTTTTATAAGTTACTAAATAATAGCGTGAGTCATCTTCTGAAGTCTTTTTTTTTTTCCCTCGTCTCGTCTTTGGTATTGTTGCTTATTTCATTTCTTGGAAGAATGTTGGTCGCAAACTTTTCCATGTTTATGATATTCTTCTCACTCTAATCTTACTCTTCACCAGAAAGATAATGTTTCTAACCAGCGGGAACATGTGGTTCACCTACTAGCAAATGAGCAATCTCGACTTGGTATTCCAGATATAATTGAACCGGTATGTCTCCTATGCTCTATTGTTGCAAACTGGACTTATGCCAGTTCCTTTATATGATGTTTTGTTCAGAAGAAGCCATATTGTTCTCTATATTGTTTCATTACTCTCAGACTGTAGTGCTTTGGTCCATTATTTATTCCTTCTGTTACTGTGTAAAACAGTGCTTGGTTGTTGTTGGAATGTGGGGACTTTCCAAAAGTACATTTTTCTATTCATTATTATTGAGTAGCTATTATGCATGTGATTCCTATGCTTTAATTTAGACACATACTTCTGGTTTATTGCTTTACTGTGAACTTTTGCTCTCCAGCTTCCATCTGGGTTTCTTGTCTATGGTTCATGACTTTTTTTTTTTTCTCATTTTTCTAGTAAAGAAAAAGTGATTTAGCTTGTTTTTCACAAGTTTGTCTTTGCGATTCTTTCTATTGAACTCGCTGAACCAGGCTGGGTCTTATAACACAGGGTAGGTCTGAATTGGTTGGAAAATTGGCGTGAAACTTTCACAAGCCTGTCTTTTCAACTTTCTGCCCTGATGAAACTTTCAATTGGTTGGAAAATTGGCTTGGAAGTTTTGTCTAGTGAATAGCTAGTCACAACCATGCAAAGGAGGTTGTACAACTCTTATACTGCATGGCTAGTTATGGAGGAGTCATTGGAGTTTGTTGGCAGAAATTTGAAACTAGTTGCTGTGTAAAAGATTTTATGTATGTCATTGTAAAACACACTGTGATGTGACATGATGTAATTGCCTTTGTTTGTCCTGTTGTGTACTAACAGTTTGTAAGATTTTCATTGCTTAATATCTTGTCAAGAAGCATACATTTTGAGTTCTCTCCAGGCTCTGTGCAAATTTTTTGAAGAGCTAATGTCGATATATCTGTATGATCTACAGCTAAATTGAACAGTAGTGCCCGGGTAAAGATATATTTTGTGGTAGTTGGAAAAAGGTTTATGTGATGATACTTTTTAGTTCTTGACTTGGGTGATGATTGAATTTTGGAGTGTATACCATGCAAGTCTCCTGCTTCCCCTTCACCCCAATTTTAAATTGTCATGAAGGTCTCCTGTTTCATACTTTTAGATTGCCTGAGATATATAACCATCTGAAACTCATCGGCGCACTTGATATCTCTACATATTACGTTGCTGCGTGTCGATTCTTATAATTTATGAAAAGGTAGCTTCCATTTAGACAATGTCATCCTTAACATTTGCCATTTCTCTTTACATCAGAAATTAGATGAAGCTGCTGTGCAGAATGTATTCATTAAGTCGCTTGACAATTACATTAAATGGTGTAGCTACTTGTGCATCCAGCCTGTATGGAGTAGGTATGGAGTTTAAGCCCTTCTTTTTTTATTGCTGTACTCGTGACTTTGTCATGAAGATGTTCTAGGATTACAGCATGAAAATACTGTTTTGCAGTTTGGATGTTGTTGGCAAAGAAAAGAAATTGCTCTTCATCTCCCTGTACTTTCTTATATGGGGTGAAGCTGCTAATGTTAGATTTCTTCCGGAATGCTTGTGCTACATATTTCATCATGTAAGTTGACTCGAGAATGGATTCTCCATAGCTTGCTGTGTACCTTTTTTGCTAATACTCTTATTTTTCATTTGTCAAATTTGCCTGAAAAATCTGGTTCTGTCAAATGCTGATACTAAGATGGGCTCCTTTCTTATTCTTGAGTCTGATATTTGAATCTTTTTTGGCTTTTCTTGTGGATTGAAAATTATCCTGTATGTTTTCTGTGCAATAATATGCTGTAATGTATCAAAAACATTATCTTAGACTGCTAGTCCATGATTGTACAGTGCCTACTGACCATCTTGTTTCAAATTTCACGCCCAGATGGCAAGGGAAATGGATGAGATCTTGAGACAGCAAATTGCACAACCAGCCAGTAGTTGTGTTTCTGAGAATGGAGTATCATTCCTTGAGCAAGTTATTGCACCCCTGTACGAGGTTATTGCAGCGGTAAGGGTCACTATTGTTGCTTTTCTCCCTTTATTGTAGAAGTGGAGAAAAGTTAAGTTTCTATGAGCAAACTATTTTTGCTTCCACAACTTTCCCCACACTAGAGTGAGAACTATGAAGCTTCAGCATCTACCTTTTGTTCTGTGGCCTGTTTTTCTTGTTTACATTCTTCTAACCTTTCCAAAGTGGATTTTATTTGTGTGGTTGTTTCCTTCTGTCTGATGCTTTTGACTATGGGAACTAAAAGCCACATCAAATATATAGTGAGGCACAGAAGCATGCCTGATACAAGCTATATTGTATGTATCCTGTTCTTTGTATAAGACAGTAGAAATGTAGAGACTAGCTATTAGCCAACCGAGTATATATTGACGGTCATTGTACTTCAGGCATATGATTATTGTGGGACGTAGCTTGTAATGGACATTGTCCTAATGTTGTGTCTGTATTTTTTTTTTCCGGTGGTCAATGTTTGATTTTAGGGTCATGTTCTATTGTTCCTATAGCCGCTTGCTATTTTCCAGGAGATGATCATGAATCATTTTGCTCATTTCAATTTGTGACAGTTTACTAATTGTTGACTTTGGTGTAACGTTATATAGGAAGCTTCAAACAATGATAATGGGCGGGCACCTCACTCAGCTTGGAGAAATTATGATGATTTTAATGAGTATTTCTGGTAAGTTTCTTTTGACTTGGTTTCCTTAGCTATATTTAATTCTTTGAAATCTCTTCGTAGTTACTCGGACATTTAAATTCTAAGTGCATGTGATAGTACTATTTTCCTCTCATTCTTGGTTTTAGCTGTTCAACAAATGAGTTCTAAATGGTTCTTCTGTTGGAATTTGGAATGTATCTGGTACCTTTATTTGTTAGTCCTTTTTACTTCTCCATCAACAGAAACATGGAGTTGTACATGTCATACAAATCAGTGTTATTGATTGATAGTTTTCACTGAAAATATGAAATTGAGTTGCTATTTTCTTAATGAAATGCACTGTTGCAAGAACAAGTTCATGCTAGAATTAGTTTGTTGGCTGACTATTATTTTTCATGTTTCTTTTATTTTCATTATGCAGGTCGCTTCATTGCTTTGAACTCAGTTGGCCGTGGCGTAAAAGTTCACTCTTTTTCCAGAGACCACAACCTAGGACCAAGGTTGCAACTCTTTTTTTTTTAGAGTTTTTCTTTATATATAAATTGGTGGAAATTTTTGTTTAGTGGTTTTATGCAAATTCTTCAGTCTGCTATGCATTCCATTAAAATGTTTCTGGAGGCAAATGGAATGTTGATGTAAGTATCGGACGCAAAAAGGTGGAAGCATTTCTAATTATCTTAGGTTTTGTGATTTAATAGAAAACAAGCACGCTGTTAATTGGTCTGGTGAATGTGTTGCACCATTCATGTGTCATGCAAAATGGTTTACCTGACTTTGCCTTCTAAAGTAGTTGCTTTTAGGCAGGTTAGGCAATATGATTGTTATTTCCAGATATGCTAGTTCCTGACATAAATCTGCTGCTTACCATTGTTGGGTTTCATGTATCTTTTGTGTTCAGGATTTATCTTTTCTGTAAGAGGACAGAAAGCTAACATGTATTTATGAGGAAGTGATATTCTTTTCTAGCTGTGGTAAAGCCAATTGTTGGTTTTACTCACTGGAAAGAACTGTTGTTAACTAAGACTTCTATCTGGTTGATTCAAGACAGTGTTCTGTAATATGTACTTGTATTGCTACCAAACAATTAATTTTCTTGGAATTGTGGTTTGATAACCATGTTAAAATTTACCACTCTGGTGGACCACATGATTCATTGAATTAAATGTTATTTTGGTTTGTTCTGGAAATTCTACTGGTAAAGCGAGCAACTAAAAGCCATCTTATGTTGAGGGGAGCACAAATATAAGATAAACAAGAAATAATCTATCTCATTACAGGTGTCTTGTCCTTATGATGCACAATCCAACTAATCAAAGGAGGACTAATTAGACAGAAAAAGTCATGTTTGTTATTTTGTTGTTATTGGTACTTAGTTGTAGTCTGTCTTCTTTGCAGTATCTGCTTAAAACTGCTGGAAGTCAACGTCGAGGGAAAACTTCATTTGTTGAGCATCGGACATTTTTTCATCTTTACCATAGTTTCCATCGCCTCTGGATATTTCTTGTTATGATGTTCCAGGTTAGAATGCCCTTCTCAAAGGATCGTTTCAAGTAATTTCCTTCACATGTAAGGCTTGGCATGCTTGGTTTCAGGCTCAATCTGTCTCCTTCCCAATTTTTTCCTGAAAAGCTTTTTCCTTGTAATATTCTTCCTCTGCAATGTCCTAGGCCTTTAATTTGTAACTTAGAGAAAATGAATTGTCCATGCAGGATGGCTTTAATGTTCTAGATTTGGTTGTTCCAGGAGGGTAGAAGTATTAAAATGTTCTTTTAATTGCTACCAAATGGTGAAGTGTTTAGTCATCAATATTTTAATATGGCTAACTACCTGAAAAATTATAACGTCGGTTGCTTTAGTTACCATGCAAAAAGAGAACAAGGAATTTTTAGATGTAGGTTATTATTTTGTGTAGAAGTTAAATTGAATCCAAGCTATACAATTCTATCCTCTGCACTTTAACTCGCAAAAGAATACTTTTAGGAAATAAGCAACAACTTATGTTAAATCCTTCTGAGCAACAACTTATGGTGGAAAGTTGTCAATGAAGGGGGAAGTAGATCAGTAGATTTGCTTTGAAAAAAGAAGATAGATTTTCTTTTTTTAGGGTTTCATAATACTTTGGTGCTGAAACGGAATTATCACCTGCTTTCTATTGAAATGTTCATTCAAGCCATCTGCAATTACTATCAATATCTGTTCCAATCACCTTTTAAGTTATTATTGATTATTGAATAGATTTATGTCAATTATCTTTGGAGTTAAGAGAACTGAAGGATAGCTCCTTTCATTTTATAGACAAGGTGGAAAAAGGAAGAAGTCAAATAGATGGAAACAATACGAGTTATTATCAATTGAAGAATGGAAAAGCTCATGTGCATGATAAATCTGGAGGGATAAGATCTTAATCATCTGCTGATGTTGTTTGAGTGCCACAAGCTTTAGAGCTTTGTTAAACATAGCATGCAATTCAAATTACAAATTGCAAGTATAAAATTCATGCTTCTGGTCGACTATTTACAACTTGGAGTCTGTCTCTTCCCTTCTTGCTACCATTATGATCTATTATTTCTCTTCTAAATGTATGGGCTGATGCTTACACGGTGATAACATGCAATTTAACTTAAATCTTGACTAATTTTCAAACTCATTCATACTTAAACTTTCTGATGAACTTCTGTCATTCTTTCTTATTTGCAGGGACTGACGATCATTGCTTTTAATAATGGTTTTGACTCCAAGACTCTACGCGAACTTCTGAGTCTTGGTCCAACATTTGTTGTCATGAAATTTTTCCAGAGTATGGTTCTTTTCTGTGGAATCTGATGTGCAGGGTGCTATGTTAGCAATCTTTTTCAAAGTTGTGAAACTCTCGTATTAGTTGTTTTCAAAGAGGTTTTGATGGATAACTAATGTCACCACGTTGTTTTTTTCTCAGAAGCTATTTATTATAAAGGAATTAAATCTAATTGAAGTTGTTACTTTTGATGCAGGTGTCTTAGATATGGTCATGATGTATGGTGCCTATTCTACAACACGTCGACTGGCTGTTTCTCGAATTTTTCTGCGTTTTATTTGGTTTAGTTGTGCTTCAGTGTTCATATGTTTCCTCTATGTGTATGCTCTGCCACCTCAGCCTTTTCCACGACATCATCATTTGTTTAGTTATTGTATGAAATAATTAGTTACTCTTTTTTTGTTTTCTTCTTACAGGAAGGCTCTGCAGGAAGAGGGCAAGCCTAATTCCAGTTCACTCATTTTCAGACTGTATGTTATCATTGTTGGCATATATGCCGGTGTCCAATTCTTCATTAGCTTCCTCATGCGAATACCGGCTTGCCATCATTTGACAAATCAGTGTGATCGTTGGTCCTTTATTCGATTTATAAAGTGGATGCGCCAGGTTTTCTTTTTTTTTTTTTTCTGCTTTCTCAATTCTTTATGTTTTTTGAATTGATTCTTTTCATTTTCTTGTTCCTTGATACGTTTGGTTGATTTCTGTGCTGCCTACTCCTAGCAAAATATATTCTTTGATGCATGTTTATCTGATATTATTGCTTATTATTGATTACTTATTTTCTTTTGAGCAGGAACGATATTATGTTGGGCGTGGGATGTATGAGAGGACGGGTGACTTCATTAAGTAATTTTCCAGTTTCTTCGTGCTTGGTCCTTTTATCTTTCCTTCATTTGTTGTAAAATAGAAAGAAGCGGAAAAAGTTAAAAACTTCCATCACATGCAGACTAGAGACTGAAACTGAGTGGCCTTTCATTTTGATGTTGCTACAGAGAAATGACAGGAAGAGATATTAAATGTGGAGAATCTCCTTAATTGAGATATAGACTGGACATTATAAATCTGGCTGTTGAAGCTAACTGCTTGGTTATTTAAGCATTGTATTGGATGAATTCATCTAGTTCTATGAGGATACTCTCTAGATTAGAATTATACCTTTCTGTGACATGCATATATTTGAACTTGTAAATGATTTATTTTAAAGGATATCTTATTAGATTGCCGTTGTGGGTTCTTGCAGGTATATGCTGTTTTGGGCTGTTGTTTTGAGTGGAAAATTCTCATTTGCCTATTTCCTCCAGGTTAGTAGCATAATAGTTGTCGTCATCTTGTTAGTTCAGTTTTCTGAATTTGTTTTGCTTTCTGCAGATCAGGCCTTTGGTTAAACCAACAAAGGCTATTGTGAACATGACTGATCATCTGCAATATTCTTGGCACGATCTTGTTTCTAAAAGTAAGTTCGTTAGTAAAATTAATGCCAATCCTGTGGTGTGTAATTTTGTTTGGTCATCAATGCATTCAATAATTACTTGCGTATCTTGTGCCTTTATGCAGAAAATATTCTTTGTCATCATCAAAACTGTATACTTTTGTTTGATGTAGAACTTGAGAAATGAGTTTGATAGTCCGTGCTTCGGTTGGAATCATCCATGTTACTAAGACTTGTGGATTATGTTTGGATGAATTGTGTCTCATCTCACTTTCCTTATTTTGAGCGTTACTTGATATTGGGAGAGATTCTTTGCTCATCAACACTTTGTTATGCTTTTTTTTTTTTGAAATTGGACTTGGGTAGACGAGTTTGATATTCCATGCTTTGGGTGTAATCATCCTTTTTTACTTGTGGAATATTTTTGGATGAATTCTTTCTCACTCTATTGACCATGTTTAAGCATTCTTCAATAGCCACGTCAACATGGGAAAACATTTCTTATTCTTTTAAGTTGCTTAGACATTTTATTTTTGTTTTTCTTTGCAACTTGCAACAATTTGTTCGGAAAAGTAGATCTCTTTTTTGGGATACTAAGAGGTTAAATGCTTTCCTCGTTTGCCTTATCAATTTTGCTATTGCACAAACACCAATCTTACTTTGTGTTTTATCTATTTGTGCAGATAACCACAATGCCTTGACAGTTGTCAGTTTATGGGCTCCGGTGGTTGCTGTAAGTTTAGTTGGCCAATACACACATTCTTACATGCATTTCATTCGGTTTTAGTTTCATGCTCATACATCTTCATTGAAACTCTGGTATAGGTCTAGTTACTTGAAAACTTTTCTTGTCCCCTACACCCACTCTCGTCAATCTTTCTCTCTGTTTCCTTTATGTAAGATTAGTGATTTGACTTGATATTTCTCACATGGATGGTGTAGACTTATTGACCATTACTGTTCTTCAGCATGCGTGCAGCTGCAACATCTTGGACTGAAAGCTGTCATATTATATAAAGTGTCTTGTTTTCCTTTTTGGATAAACTGGAAAGAAAGAGGAAATATGGTTTGTATAATAGCAGCCATGAAACTCAGCTCACACTTTGGTTAATGACTGAAAACCGTGAGCATGATTACGTTCTTATTAATACAACAATGCCTGTAGAAGTTAAGAGATTTACTAACGTGAACATGTTTCTTACTCTTGTTGACTACTTTGGCTAAATTTGTAATTTTTATTTTCTTTCTCTGCTCTTTTATTTACCACAGATCTATCTCCTGGATATCTATGTATTCTACACGCTTGTATCTGCTGTCTGGGGGTTTTTGCTTGGAGCGAGAGACCGCCTTGGGGAAGTAAGTGCTGTTATTGTGTTTAGACTTCTTTTAGCTAGATGATAGAGCCTGGAAGATGACTCTTGTGCTTTATTTAGTTTGGAAATCTTTGTTTATGTTTACTTTCTGGGATATCAGTCTTTTGCTATTTTGAATCTTTTCAGTTTTCAGTTTATGTGGTGACTTGTTTGTTACTGACACTATTCTTGGAAGTTTTACTTTTTCTTCCTTTTGGTATCTTTTATTTTCTTTTGCGTATCTTCTTTCAAATTTCCTGTGAGGACTCACTGTTTTTTAATGATTTCAGATTAGATCTTTGGAAGCTGTTCACAAAATGTTTGAGGAGTTTCCTGCTGCATTCATGAACACTTTACATGTTCGACTTGACAACAGGCATGGCTTTTTCCTTTTTTCTGTGTTGGTAGTATAGATGGATAACGTATTTTTCTTATTTTTCTTATAATCTTTTGCCTGTTGTTTAGACATGTGCATTTCAACTGAAAACACAGTCTCACTTTTGCAGGATTTCTCCCAATTCTCCCAGTCCGGTGAGTCATTTTGTTTACTGCCTCAACATGCCATGGATACCTTAAACAATAATAGAAATGATTATTAATAAGAAAATTGCAAAATTTCAAGCCATGAAGTTTTGTGGTATTTGGTCAATCTTAAGGTGGGAAGGTGTTTTAAAGTTATCCACTAGCCGTCAACTTTTTGGATTGAGTGCACTGCTTGTTTTTTGATAGAACTAGCATTTGGTTTCTGGGGCATGCTTTGAATGCTCACTGATGTATGTCACAGAGCCAGCAGCGATCTACAATGAGATGACTGCCATAAGTATTGGAGAGTTTTGCTATTTTAGGCATTGTTTTTTTGAACACTGCAGCTGATATAACTAGGATAAATTAATTCCATGTATTTCACAGTCCTTTGGTTGCTTTTATCTGCAGTGGAATGATTCTTTACAACCTCTGATTGTGCATCTTTGCCTTTTCGTTTAATTTTTCAAGTATTCTTTTGTTTAGTTTTTTTTTTTCCTTCAAAATGCTCTGGAATTTTCCAGTTTGGCATCAACATAACTTGTAATTATTTTGGATTTTCTATGAATTCTGTTGATTTGAGCTGCTCCTTATTCTTCTATGATTATTTATTCATTTGTCCATATCTACCTTATTATCTTTTTTTCTATCTGTGGATGAACAATGATATTGCGAATCTGAAGGCTGTGGAGAAGAGAAAACTTGATGCTGTTAAATTTGCTCCTTTTTGGAACGAGATCATTAAAAATTTGAGGGAAGAGGATTATATCACCAATCTGTAAGTACTGAAAAAATTTACCTACTCTCCCTATTGCTTTGATTCTTTTGTAGCATTTAAAGATCATGGCAGTCCTTTTCATGTGCTTTCTGCATAAAGTCTTGTGCTTGATGGAGTTTTCCTTATTTTTGTCATTGTATAATACTTAATGATAAGCCCTATATGGTCATGTAGTATTAGGTTGAAAAACTCACATGTGTTAGGATCTTCCTTCCAGGATCTAGTCCAAGGGCGATGACCCTTGAGAGGTTTATTCTGACCTCTTTTCTTGCCTATGTTTGCAACTCTTCAAAGGGAGTAAGCTACCTTGAGTTCTCGTTAGAGAGAGATCTCAAATCTCGTAAACATAAAGTGACTTAATTCTTTGCTTACTTTTATTGAAAATAACCAGCCCCATAAATAGAGACCGATAGGTACATAACCTAGAGAATCTAGGAGACAAATAAAATCAAACCTATTCTAACAAGGAAACTATTTAATTAATAATTCTTATGCTGCAAGAAAAGTAAATAACTGAAAATCTTAATCTTGAAAGGAAACATAATTCTGCAGCCC
>JAKUCV010004683.1:126842-161552 GCA_028386065.3 Turnera subulata
TTTTCTTGCCTATGTTTGCAACTCTTCAAAGGGAGTAAGCTACCTTGAGTTCTCGTTAGAGAGAGATCTCAAATCTCATAAACATAAAGTGACTTAATTCTTTGCTTACTTTTATTGAAAATAACCAGCCCCATAAATAGAGACCGATAGGTACATAACCTAGAGAATCTAGGAGACAAATAAAATCAAACCTATTCTAACAAGGAAACTATTTAATTAATAATTCTTATGCTGCAAGAAAAGTAAATAACTGAAAATCTTAATCTTGAAAGGAAACATAATTCTGCAGCCCTAAAAGACACACTAAACACTAATATTTGTTGTTCGGTGGCGTATATTCATAACAACATGTTTGCTAAATGCTAGTCAAACAACATTTAAAGTAAAAGTTAACTAAGTGTTATGCATACAGGAAATTCTCGACGTTCACACCAAAATTAAGTTGGTCATGCACTTGTTTTCACTTTAGCAAGATAATTGAGCTTCAAGATAAGTTTCTTAACCAATTAAATGACTGTAAGGAAGAAGATATTGAGCTTCAAGATAAGTTTCTTAACCAATTAAATGACCGTAAGGAAGAAGATATTATCAACCCTTGTTTTAAGAGCTAAAGTAGTTTTAATGAATATCCCGTAAACTTTTTACTTTTATTGGATGTTTGTGGGACTTATAAATCAATCTTTGCAGCTCATATGTCTTCACATTAAATGGTTGGGATCCTTCATTCTATGCGAAAAATTTCTGATCTGCTTTTTGTTGTTCCTGTGTGAGGTGGAATGCAAGCGATATCTAGTTCTCAGGAAATTGCAGACATGTACCCTAAGCATTATGGCTTTTTTTCCTACTCCTTCTGTAGTTAAGAACTTTTTTTCTCATCGCAGGGAACTGGAGTTGCTACTGATGCCTAAAAATTCTGGGAATCTTCCCCTGGTTCAGTGGCCCTTATTTCTGCTTGCCAGCAAGGTCATTTTTTGTGTTAACATCCCCTTTTTTGTGCTGTAGGTTGTTCTAATAGCTTAAAATCATTTTTCTTCAAACACTATACAGATATTTTTAGCCAAGGATTTTGTGGAGGATAGTGATTCACAAGAAGAGCTGTGGGAAAAGATTTCAAGAGATGACTACATGAAGTACGCTGTTGAGGAGTGCTATCATGTCCTTAAACACATCCTGACAGAGATATTGGATGGTGAAGGAAGGATGTGGTAAGTTTTGTGATAGTGTAGCAACCTTATTGAGAATCCCATTTTTACATTCTTTTCATGCGAGATGGATTGCGCATAAAAAAAGTTATATGCGATGGTACAGCCTTTGTGGCTGAGGGGATGGATATTTTTATGGAAAGCATTTGGTTGATATTGTTATTGTGTTACCTCAGGGTTGAAAGGATCTATGAAGACATTGAATCAAGCATAAGGAAGAGGAACATCCATGTTGATTTCCAGCTAAATAAGCTGTCACTTGTTATCACACGAGTAACTGCACTGTTGGGAGTTTTGGTCTGTACTTTTATCTTTTCGTTGTGCTTGTTGAAATTTGGACAGCAATTCCTGTATTAGCTAGAAGTTGCTCTATTTTTGTTTGCAAGCATATTGATTCACCATGCAGATGCATGCTCAAGTACTTAGGTTTTCTGGACGAGCTAATAATCATCCGCTATGCAACTGTTACATTCATCTGTTTAAGTAATTTCATTGTTTATGGGAGTTATGGTTTTGTGGCTCCTTTGTCTTTATTGATGACCTAAATACTTAAAGAAGAACAAAGAATTTCAGCTTTTGTAGTCTCCAAATCATGCTCGTCAACAACATTCTTTATTGGGATCTTATGGATCTGTGATCCTTGATCTTATTATCTGTGTTGATTGCATAGCAACTTGCGGAAAAACTAAGAAAATTAGCTTTTTGTATCATTTGTGGTTCAGCTTATACTGGCAGTTGATGTCAGCATGTACATGATGCTGGTCTTCCTGGGGACAAAATTGAGTGATTTAGTTATTGCTAGGGTTACAAAATTTGGTAATGTGGGTTTAGGGAATTAGAGATCAACTATTGAAATGTAGGGGAGATTATTGTCATCAAACAAACTATAAGCTTCAGGATGTTACTGGCTACATATGATTGGTGATTTACTTGCTATATACATTCAATATTCATATCTTAAACGTCCAACAGAACCCTCAATCTAGTTTTGCTTCCTCCTTAAATCCAATTTCTGATATTATGTGTTCAAAATATTTTCTTTGGTCTATTCTTTCAGAATTGGTTTTAATTTTCAGATTTCCCTCTCCTTTTCTTTTTTTTTCTTGTTTTGACTGTTGAACTCAGTCTGCTTGGAAATGTTGAAAATCTCAGTTCTGGCTTCTTTGTGAGTTTGTAGTCTATGCATAGTTCCCTTTGTCCTTTTCCGTCTATAACTTTTTTTCATTCGAAAGATATAGCCATATTTCCTGCACAGCCCTATGCGGTCCTTGTTTGTTCAATCTAGCCAGGTCTTTTACCTCATCCATCCTGGCCTTGTTGTGTGATGATATCTTGCAACGTGCAAACACTTTCTTAGTTACTAGTTCTTTATTTTTTAAAATTTTTTGTATCATGCTGCCGAATGTTTCAGTGCATATCTGTTTATTTTAAAGCAGAAAATCTAATAATTTGTGTCCTTTTCTTTTAATGCTCTTTCTATCCCCAGAAAGAGACAGAAAAACCAGAGCTGCAAAAAGGTGCTATCAAGGCTGTTCAAGATCTCTATGATGTTGTGCGACATGATGTGCTTTCAATCAATATGAGGTTTGTTATGCTTGATCCCGTCTACTTATGATCATACATGTGTTGCACTCTTCACTAAGATGTGCCATTTGGATTTTCACGTATACAGGGAGCACTATGAAACATGGAATTTGCTGTCAAAAGCAAGGACTGATGGTCGCTTGTTTACAAACTTGAAGTGGCCCAGAGATGCAGAGTTGGTATGTCAAAGGAGATTATCTTTTGTGTTTTCCTAGCACCATTAATGTTCTTACAATATGGAATTTCTTACTTTGGAAATATGCAGAAAACACAAGTGAAACGGCTATACTCGCTTTTAACCATCAAAGATTCTGCCTCAAATGTTCCAAAAAATATTGAGGCTAGACGTAGGCTGGAGTTCTTCACAAATTCCCTTTTTATGGATTTACCTGAAACAAAACCAGTCCGATCGATGCTATCCTTCAGGTTATAATTTTTTCTTTCATTAATTTTTCATAGATGTCAATGGGTTAGTTCAGTATGCAGCTTTCTCATCTGCTTGTGTCTGTGCCTGCAGTGTGTTCACTCCGTATTATTCTGAGATCGTTTTATATAGCATGAATGAACTGTTAAAGAAAAATGAGGATGGAATATCAACTCTGTTTTACCTTCAGAAAATATATCCAGGTATGTTTTGGTTTGCTGTACCTATTATGCCATGTTTTCATTGCTTTCTATGTCGTATCATGTGGATCACGCTGAAAGAAATTGAATTGACTGCACAGATTTTTTTTTTCTTATTCTTGCTGGTAGTCTGATTCATTCTCTGACAGATGAGTGGAAGAACTTTCTTGCTCGAATTGGCCGTGATGAAAATGCATCGGACATGGAACTCTTCGACAGTCCTAATGATATCATTGAACTTCGGTTTTGGGCTTCTTATAGGGGACAAACTTTAGCCAGAACAGGTTTGTGATATAGTAACTATGCTGTTTATTATATATTATGACTTAAGACATTCTTCTTTAGTTAATCTGCATGGGGAAATTTTTAACGGGATCCAAAAAAAAATTAAGTTGCTACTTTGTATTTTGCATGGGATGGATTATTTTATTTGTTTGCGATGCATTCTTTGTAGCTTTCTCTCTCTCTCTCTCTCTCTCTCTGTTTCTTTTTTTTTTTTTTTTTCCAAAACGCACTCATTTCAGGTTATTGTCTATGCACTATTTTGTTTTCCTGTTCTATCTTTCGCCAATTTTGCATATTTGTGTCCCATATCTGAATGACTTCCACAACCATTTTTGTTGATTCTTGTGGTGCTTCCCATTTGGAAGCATCATCCCTACTGGTTTTCTTTTGCTTCATTGTTGAGTGTCTATTTGGTGTTTTTGGTGCAAATGCATCCTTTTCTTTTTTTAATTATTAGGCTTTCTAAATTATTTTTTGGTGCTTCCAGTTCGTGGGATGATGTACTACAGGAAAGCTCTTATGCTTCAATCCTTTTTGGAAAGAGCAAATCCCGGAGGTTTGTCATTTAAATGCTGACTCCCCCATGTTATCTTTTTTACATTGTCAGTTACCTTACAATTAATACTGATGGCAGATGTTGAGGCTGCTGTTTCTATTCCTGATGCAAATGATACTCAGGGGTTTGAATTGTTCCCTGAGGCACGAGCTCTGGCTGATTTGAAGTTTACATATGTTGTTACATGTCAAATATATGGGAAGCAGAAAGAAGAGCAAAAACCTCAGGCTGCTGATGTTGCATTACTGATGCAGAGGTGAGTTCTTGTGGCACTGATATCCTGTCAACGTGTATAATTCAGCTTTTTCGTGCGTGATTGATATTCAAGCATTCTTGTACCAACAACTATTTTACTTCTTGTGTTACTGTTCTGAACTGTAAGTGCCTTGCTATTTACTGGTTTTGTTAGGAATGAAGCTCTTCGTGTTGCTTTTATTGATGAAGTAGAAACTTTGAAGGATGGTAAAGTGCAGAAAGAATTCTACTCAAAGCTGGTGAAAGCTGATATCAGTGGGAAAGATAAGGTTCATGTCCATTTTTATATTTTTATTTCTTCTGTCTGGTCGCACTTATATAAGCTCTGACTGTTATCACCAATATAAGATCTTATGGTGTATCCCCTCTATCAGTTCTTTTCAACCATTGATGCAGTACAACTTTTGTGGCATGGAGAAAAAAGTTAAAAACCTAAGGATCACACCATACCTGAGGAATGAATTCTCACCAAATCCTAAAAGAGTTGGGAAGCTTCTGGAAATAAACATAACCAGCATAGGTGTATATTTATACCATAGAAGCAAAAACTAGGAGTAGTAAGACTCCTTGTCTAATAGGAAATAAGAGATCATAACAATTGCTAAAAATGTAAACTAAGACTAGACACTAAATTATGTGACTACCATAAAAGTTTCCTTTGACCAAAAGGGGGAAAAACATAAAGTTTCCGGAAAACCTAAACATTGCATAAAGATTCCTAAGTAGTACAATCAAATATGAATATTCTTCTTCAGCAACCTGCATCACCATTCCCATTCTAGTTGCCTTTTTGCCATTCTTTTGTGGTCCGCTAGCTAGGCAATTAGTATAGCTAGTGACTATTATTTGAAGCGTGAGGATAAGATGCTTTGTAAATCCTGTCACTTTTTTGGTTGTTGTGCATGCTAGTGTTTATTCTTAGACGTTGCCCAATACCATGGTCAAATAAATATCAATCCCTTCTGCAGTTCTACTCTGATTCTTTGGGACCCTCAAGTTTTTCGGAATGTTTCCAAGATGCAAATGAGTGCTTCATTTGATCCTTGCAGAAGTTTATGTGCGAAGCCTATAAATTTCTTTAGATATGCAAGATAGTTCGACGCTTCTTCAAATTTTGGTCATGTATTATTCTTCTTTTAGTATTTGAAGATCCTAAAAGTTATGCTTTACATCCAATGACTATTTTACAACCATTTGGGCCATTGGGTAACTCCATACCCAAAGTTACATGATTCAACTACTCTCCTCAAATTGCAGACAGATTGCCTTGCATTTTAGAATATCCCCTCTTTGTTATCTTTTGGTAAGGTTAGAATATCCCACTTTGAGTCTTACTTTCTCAGAGTTTACCATTGGTTCCTTAAATCTTTCCTCATTGTGTTATATTGATTATTGGCTTTCTTTTGAAAAATCACCAGAAAATGTTGCATCCCATAGCCCATATTCATGATATAACTATTGGTGGAGGTCTAGGGGTGAGCATTTGGTTCTGTCAGCTTGACGTTTGATCTTCTAGCTGACTGAACTTCTATCAAAGTTGTTCGAACCAATGTCTGAAGACCAAAGAACCAAAGACCGAATAGCGGAACTTTCTTTGCTTTAGACAGAGTTTAACCAAATTGACCGAATTTATTACATTCTCAATGAAAGGTGCAATGTGAAATGGAGAACCATTTTTTTCTTTCTCAGTACACATATATCAAATCACCGATTCCAGAAATAAGAATGCAAGACATGAAGACAACTGATTAAACACAAACAGTTCAATGCAATGACTCAATCTCAAATTTATATGTTCCAACATTACTGAACAAGAGTTATGTTTTATAGAGAGTAAAGCAGCTCAAAACAGATTTGAAATTCCAAAGTTCAAACAACATAAATACAAACATTTATTTAGCAGCTTTAATACTCAATATCCGGATGGTAATTCTTCAAGTCTATCCTCACTACGCTATTAGAGTTGGCGGGAAGAAGCAACTAACATGCATGTCCAACAGTGCAAACTCATATACAGAAACCAAAGAGAAAATTTTGCTTTTGGGACACTAACACGAAAAAGCTAAATAGGTTTGAAACAAAGAAAACAGTCACCAAAGGAAGTTAAGAAAAGTGAGAAAAGAAAAGACATGTGCCTGGCCTCTTCTCTTCAGTTTCCAATAGTTAAGGACAATGATGGGCTTACAGCAGTAGCGCCAGCAAGACTGGTTGAGGGGCCAGCGATGCGAGTGTGACCATGTGTGTGAATCTAGGGTTTCAAACTTTCAATTAAGAATTGGGTTTCGAGAACTGGAGATGGAATCATTGATCAAAGTTTTCTTCCATTCTATCTGTTCTAGCCTTTTAGCTTTAGATGTACGAGACGATGCATCTTGAAAACCCTAGGGCTGTGGGCTTAAATTTTTGGGTAATGGCCCTCAGGAGTGGCAGGATTTGTGCCCTTAAACTTTTTATGTTGGATGGTTTGGTGCTTTGTTCTGAACGACAGTTTTAGAGGTGTGTCCGAGCTGAACTGCTCAGAAAGTTTGGGCCTCTTCATCCCAAACCAAAATTCGAAACTTTATTTCGAGCCTGTCCGAAATTCACAAACTTTGGTTCAAAGATCTGTCTTTTTGTTCAGCTTGGCTTTGGGGCTCGCTCCTAGTGGAGGCTATCCAAAATTTGCGTTCTCTTTCTATTTGGTTTCAGCAACATCAGTGAGATTGGAAAATATGTTATTGATTTTTGGTAGTCTATACAAGCGAATGAAAAAACAATGCTAACATGTTGAATTTGCGGAACATTTGGGGTGGTTGTTGGGTTATTGATGGATTTGTTTTCCTGGTACATTGTTACTTTCAGGAAATATACTCGGTAAAGTTGCCGGGAAATCCAAAACTTGGAGAAGGAAAACCTGAGAATCAAAACCATGCTGTTATATTTACACGGGGCAGTGCAATTCAGACAATTGATATGAATCAGGTATTATCTGTTTTTGGCTCATTAAATGCTTTCTTGGAGTTTTAAAATTTATGCTCTCTCTTATGGTTGAAGTCGTATTTCCTCACCTTTCAACCCTGGTTTTGCACCTTTTGAGCAATTATGTTTAAAGTTGAAGTTCATTGCTTTACTGGTGAAACTGCATCATAATGCTATTGCAAGATGATTCGTCTGGACCATTCTATAGCCAAAATAAGAAGGAATGACTTTCACAATACATGTGTGCTCTTGTTATATTTCCGCCTGATGCTCTTTGATGCACAAAGTGGATTTTGAAATTATGGCCAATGATATCTCTTAAAATCTTGAATATAGGATAATTACTTTGAAGAGGCCTTAAAGATGAGAAATCTTCTTGAAGAATTTCATCGTGATCATGGTATTCGGCCCCCGACCATTTTGGGTGTTAGGGAACATGTGTTTACTGGAAGGTATCTTTCTACTGAAGTATAAGCTTTTTTATCTGATTACTTTGATGTTTTTCCTTATGCAATTTCTTATGATGATTTACAGTGTTTCCTCCTTAGCCTCATTTATGTCAAATCAAGAAAGTAGCTTTGTTACTCTTGGCCAGCGTGTTCTGGCTAACCCTTTGAAGTAAGTTCATTTTTCCAGTGCTGATGGATTAGTAGTTTCTTCCTAATATCAGTGGTTCAGTCAGCTGACAATTTGGTTACCATGCAGAGTCCGCATGCACTATGGTCATCCAGATGTTTTTGATAGAGTTTTCCACATAACAAGGGGTGGAATTAGCAAAGCTTCTCGTATTATCAACATCAGTGAAGATATTTTTTCAGGCATGGCTGCTCCCTTTACCATCTTATTCTGTTGTCATTCCCATTCTGTTTGTGTTTATGGGTTCTGTTTTAGTTATGTTAATTACATTATGCTTATTATATGTAAAAAAATTTTGGCTGCTGGTGTGGTGTGCAGGGTTCAACTCTACTTTACGCCAAGGCAATGTTACTCACCACGAGTATATTCAGGTATGATGTCTCATTTTTTTACAATGTTGTTTTAAAGAGTAAAGAATGGATTCCTTAAGTGAGTGTTTACAGGTTGGCAAAGGGAGAGATGTTGGTCTCAATCAGATTGCTATATTCGAAGGGAAGGTAGCTGGTGGTAATGGTGAACAAGTTCTTAGTAGGGATGTTTACAGGCTCGGGCAACTCTTTGATTTCTTCCGAATGCTATCATTCTACTTTACCACTGTGGGATACTACTTTTGCACCATGGTATGTGGCTCCTCACCGTGCTAAGTATATTCTTGTTGGTCACATGATTCATATGCAGTTGCATGAAGTAGACATATGGGTTTAAGTTTTCTTCAATGACTAGATTTGGAACTCTTGCATTCTTTCTAGTTCTTCTCTGGTGCCTTGGTGACCTTGTTCAGTTTTGTTTTCCTTATATTCCAAATGTAAATGTGTCATGGGTAAGGCTATAAGTTGGGTAACTCCCGCATAGTACAACCTCAGAGGAAAATCAGCAAAGAGAGGAAGTCACTAGGAATTAAAAGTTAAAACCATTAATTCGCAAATATGCTCTAAAAGCTCTTGATCAGCTCTAACAAGTTGCCTTCAATCTTTGTTTGCAGTTAACAGTGCTGACTGTATACATTTTCCTCTATGGGAAGGCGTATTTGGTAAGCTTTATATTCTTTATCGTGCAAAACTGTCATGCTTCGTTGATTTTTGTGGAAGTTTGTGACCAATGTTAACATTATAATCATGGAGTTGGTTCAACTCAACTGGAAATCTTTTTGTTCCATTAGAACTTAACATGTTCTAAGCTGTTCTTTTAGTCAATTGTTTTTTTTCTCTCTTAAGTTGACCATGTCGCAAATTAGTATACACCTTCATTTTCAAAACAGCCACAGAAATAGGGTGTAGTTTTTGGCTGATAACTTTAATGATTTCTTAAATGTGAAACGCTTGAGATAATCCGTTTTGGAAGAAAGCCCTGAAAGAAATTTCCACTAGAAACTAATAGCAGTTTCATTTTAACTAGCTCTTCTCATTCATATCAATTCTTTAAGTCATTCACTGATCACCTCAGCTTGGAACGCCTTCCGTGTGGAGCTCAAGGATCCATAATTTTAAGATGATATTGGCCTGATATAATTTGCTTATTAATTTTAAAAAAACTTTTTCTTATCTCACTATTCTGAATAATTATTCGAGTCGGTCAAGCATTCTACAGTTGGAATAGCACTACGAAATGAACACTTCCATCTTCATGTGCGGCAGACGCCTATGTATTGATTTTAATGGTTTGACAATATGGATTTTCCCAAGTTATACGAAGTTGGGTCAAATCAGCTAATATAGAGTTTTTCTAGTTTGGTTTTGCCTTCAAAACTCTAAGTTGTGCAAATTCTCGTTTTTGCTTTTCGTGCTTCACGTTTTATCTCGCAAAGGATTTCTTTATGTGTCCGGACATGCTTACAGGTGCAATTATGGTTGTCTTAGTTCATTTGCTTTTATTGCCCTGAGATCCTATTTCTGTTGCAGGCACTCTCTGGAGTTGGTGAAGAAATTCAAGTCCGAGCTGGAATAACACAGAACACGGCTTTGAGTGCAGCTTTAAATACACAATTTCTGTTTCAGATTGGTATTTTTACGGCTGTACCAATGATTTTGGGGTTCATCTTGGAGCAAGGATTTCTAAGAGTAAATATTTTTGCTACCTTTCCAATTTCTTTTGAGGTTTAATTCCCATGAAATTGAGGTCAACGAGTCTTTTTGGTGACAAAGTACCTTGTGTGCATACACTTCATTATTGGAAACTTCCAGTTTGACAGCTTCTTTTTGCTCTCCTTGTTTGAATTTATGTGTAAATATATTCCCTGGGTTTGCATAGGAATATAGCTGAGAACCATATTAAATTGCGGTGGACATTTCCATTGGATCCATGCCATTGACTCTGTTGACTTCTTTAACTTGAAAGGACCTACTTTCCTTTCTATTTCTTCATTTTGGCCATGATTTTCCTGCATAGTTTTGTTTTGACCTTTCACAGCTAAGGTCTAGCAATGCCTTCTTTCCCTCTTTTTGTTTTGACCTGTCACTTCTTGAGGAATAAAAGTTTGAATATATATAAACTATATTTCTTTTGTGATTTGAATCGCATAAAGTTTGTATATTTGAGGTCGGTTTGGCGAAATACCAATTAAGAAATTATACTTGCCTGCCGATGACCACTTGATCTGGTGGTGCTATGTTTAGGCTGTAAGTGTTGGGGGGTTAGAAGATTGTAGCTCCAAACACAGGCAAGATGTACATAAGGTGGCTTAGAGGGGAGATGTTTTTTGGTGTTCTGGTAGAAATGTCATAAAAAAAAGAAGAAATTCTACCTCTCCTTTCGCCTGATCAGTTTTGTGCACACAGAAACAGATATGATATTCTTGTTTCCTTTTTTCTTTTACCCTTATGTTTATCAAATCGGAGGACACTCAATTGATCATTTGACATTTGATTTTCATGAGCTTGGATTCCACAGATCAACTACTTTCGCTTGTGGTGAGCTTATATACGTTTGCTGATAATTCCCTAATTAATGTTGCAGGCCATTGTCAGTTTCATCACAATGCAGCTTCAACTCTGTTCTGTCTTCTTCACATTTTCCTTGGGCACCAGAACACATTATTTTGGTCGGACCATTCTTCATGGCGGTGCAAGAGTATGTTTGTTTGTTTCAAATATCAATTGGAATGTTTAGAATTTGACTGTTGCTGAATGCAGTGAATAATACCTTTGTGCTCAACAGTATCAAGCTACTGGCAGGGGCTTTGTGGTACAACATATTAAATTCTCTGAGAACTACAGACTTTACTCCCGCAGCCATTTTGTGAAAGGGTACTTCTCTCTCTCTCTCTGTTGTCCCTGGTCTCTCTCTCTTTCTATGCAACTGTGCTTGAGCTGTGTTTGCCATTTCTGCAGACTTGAAGTGGTGCTTTTGCTGATAGTATACCTAGCATATGGGTATAATGAAGGTGGCGCATTGTCCTACATCCTTCTCTCCGTCAGCAGTTGGTTTATGTCTCTTTCTTGGCTGTTTGCTCCCTATTTGTTCAACCCGTCTGGATTTGAGTGGCAAAAGTAAGTGCTATTTGGTATGTCCTTAACATCTGACTTTGTGTGGCTTTGTTGACTAACCCTAAATTTGTACATAATTAGGACGGTGGAGGACTTCAGGGATTGGACAAATTGGCTCCTTTATAGAGGTGGAATTGGGGTTAAGGGACAAGAGAGCTGGGAGGCGTGGTGGGATGAAGAACTGGTAATGTTTTGCTGGTCTAATTTTTTTCATTTTTGGGTTGCTTGCTTTCTAAGTAGCAGGCCCCTTGGATTAAAGGATTAATTAGCTATTAGAATCATTTGCTCGAAGATGGTATATGTTACCAAAGATTATTGTTCCGTAAATCATTTATACTTTTATGTTTAGGTTCGAGCCATATAGCCAATGTGGTATTTTAATTCGTTCTATTGCAAGCAGCATCACCGTAGTCCAAGGTGAAAGGCACCCGAGTCACAGGCATCCCCTTTTTACCTGAAGCTCTGGGTGCTTGCTGAAGTCAAACAATGTGGTACTTGGAAATGCTATTAGTGTTAATTGGAATACCAGAAAGAAATTAGGAGTAATGAGATTATAGAAACTTCATCCTGACAGATCATGTCAGATAAGCAAAAACGGAAAGTGAGATGGAAAGAAATTTAGTGAAATCATTATTGCCTGGGAACATCTGTTGTGTGCTGAATTCTTCATCCCAAAATTTATTCTGTCATGCAATTATAAATCTGTTTCCTGGATATTATGTTATTTTTATGTTCTCTTCATTTTGTTTCATGGGTCTCCTAATATGCTACAGGCACATATTCACACACTGGGTGGGAGGATAATGGAAACAATTTTGAGTCTTAGATTCTTTATCTTCCAGTATGGTGTGGTATACAAGCTCCAGATACAAGGGGATAATACATCATTATCGGTAATGTCTCTTATTAGTTGTTATCCCTTTTACCTCATATTCAGCAGGGTTGTTTTGGTTGCTGAATTGCTTTTCGTATTATAATTTTTTTAATCTTCTTTGGTTTCCTGTCACAAATTGAAAGCAACTACTAAGATTTCGTGACCGTGGAACTGGTTAACACTACACTGTTATTGGCTGTTGTTTAGCCTCCTATACCCCTAGATATGCAAAGTACTGAGTTGGTGCATAGTTTTATCAAGATATAATGCTACATGTGATTGGTGATATGGAGAATGAATGTTTTTTGCAGGTCTATGGCTTCTCATGGGTCGTATTCGCTGTGCTCTTAATTCTTTTCAAGGTCAGAAATATAAACCTTAACAGACACATTGGATTTTCTCTGACTTTGACTGACTTGCAACTATCTATTGAAGTGAATTGAGTTAAACTGAAAAAGATTTATATAACAGGTATTCACCTTCAGTCAGAAGATCTCTGTCAATTTCCAGCTCATATTGCGCTTCATCCAAGGAGTTGCCTTCTTGTTGGCTTTGGCTGGTCTTGCGGTTGCTGTTGTTCTAACAAAGTTGACAGTTGCTGATGTATTTGCTTGCATTTTGGCATTTGTTCCTACTGGATGGGGAATTCTATCTGTAAGTATCCATTATCCGGATATTACTGTCCTTTTATTATTTTTCCATTCGAAAAACTTTGGCATTACCTAAAAATGCTTTGCACGGGCATGGTTTTGTGTGGGCTGCCTGTGTTTCGGGCACCAATGATATATGTGTGCAATCAACTGACAGATACAGTTTGGTTGGTGTACTGTACTACGGCAAATGATAGCCTTTTCCAGAATACATTTTACAACAAACTAGTGGCTGCTTGGGTTCTCTTTGCAGTAAGGCACTTTTCTCTCCATTAGTAACAATATTTAACTAAAAATCTCTACTTATTTTCAGATTGCTGCTGCTTGGAAGCCTTTGATGAAGAAGCTGGGACTATGGAAATCTGTCCGTTCAATTGCCCGTCTATACGATGCTGGTATGGGAATGCTTATCTTCATTCCTATTGCATTGTTTTCGTGGTTCCCATTTGTCTCGACATTCCAGACCCGACTCATGTTCAACCAAGCCTTCAGCCGAGGTCTAGAAATTTCTCTAATCCTTGCCGGGAACAACCCCAATAGTGGGATATGATGGCTAGTCTTAACCTTGTAGTTATACCATTGTACAGTTAGGAGTATCCATGTTATATTCTTTTCTGATTTCTGCTGTTTCATGTTCTTACTCATCACCACTTTAGTGAAATAACAGTGAAGGAGCTTAGGTTCTCCTGTTTGGTTGGGCGGACAGGGTAGTAATTTTGATCGTCTTATGTTAAGATTGTTAGGTTTCGTGGTTCTTGCTTATGCTCATATTTCCTGGAAGAGCCTTGTTAGACATTTTGACGTTGTGCCACGTCTTCCACGATGTGGTTGTAATCTATTGGTACTCTACTTATTCTAATCCAATTGGATACGCCCATGATAAATTTCTACTCTTTCTCAGGTGTTTGGTTTTGTTTCAAGATATAAGACTTATTATTCCATGTTTATTCATTGTCTTTCTAGCAAACAACCTGTAACTGTTGCCATCGCAAGTGAAGAATAGGAAGGTTAATGGCTGTAATATTAAATTGATTAAGGAAATAATGAAATTACAACTATTTAATTTAATGTATTCCTTCCCGTGCTTCCTATTCGGCCATAGTAACTTGCTTTTGAGATCTTTGAAACACGAGGCAAAAATCAGTTGGAGTTGTGAAATCTTCACATTTCGCATGGTAGACTATTCCCATTGTTAAGTTGTGAACAAGATACAATATCTTAATGGCGAGTACATAAGTTTTGAATTACATAGAATGTCGTTCCTCTCCTCTTCTTACTTCCTAGCAATATTAGGACCAGAGTAGAACCAGAGCTCTTCTATCGAGAAGTTCCAAAGTTTTTCCTTTTTCTACTTATTTAACTCTTATGCATTAGAGCCATTGAGGTGTGGCAAGGACCGATCACGTAGGATTTTTAAATTTAATGCCCTCAAGAAAAGAGAAGTAAATCGTGTGTGCAAAATTTACAAATATCTTGAGGAACATAGGGAGTGTGCAATTGTGATTCGTTAGGGGTGTAAATGAGTCATGTTACTAGTGAGCTATTCAGGATTGACTTGAAGATAATTTGAATTGTGTTGTAAAACAGGTAATGAAGAAGAAGAAAGAGGCAAAAATGGGAGCAAATACCATGATTTTCTCGTTCTTTTATTCCCACATCCAGTAGCCAGAATAAGATCAGTATATATAGAAAAGAAGAAGGGGGTAGTTGGATGTACAGGATTACAATGACATATACATGTTTTATAATACTCCCCTTTGGATGTCATTGTGTGTTGGGTAGAATACGCTTAGGGGGAACTGCCTCATTAAAAACCTTACTAAGAAAAAACCCAGTGAGATAAAAACTTGGTGAAGGAAAAAAGAGTGCAGTACGTATTCTACTCCCCCTCATATTGGCCTCCCTTGATTTCTTGATGTCATCGCATGCTAATCTTTTTTGTCAACTTTTGGTGACATTTGGTGACATATGCTTTGTCCGTTCACTTTTGATGCATCACTCCTTTAATTGGCAATGTAGGCAGTATTATCTCCATAATTTATTATTGGAGCATCTTCCTCGCTATCTTATCCATATGAATCTTGAGAGCTTCCTGTATAACGACAACTTCTGCATTATTGGTAGCGTTTTGTGCTTGCCATGATACTTAAGGTATCTGCTTTGCGCTTCATGTGGATCAAATATATGACCTGCATCTACCAAATAAACTACATTCTCCTTGGACCCACAAGGTTAAAATATTTACATGTCCATGATACCCCAAGATAATGGAGAGCTTCAGGCTTTATGAAAATTTAGAGCAAAATGAAATTTTACTAACAAGTTTATTGCAAGGCTTCAGGCTTCATGTTAATAGCAAGATAAATTGCACTTTGATATGGTACTTCAGGACCAGTCTAATTCTTTTATGAGATTTTTCCATCTCAAACTTTTTCTTGAAAATATATAGCACGACATTTGGAATCTTTTTCAGGAATTTCAATAATATTTAGGTCACAATAATAGTATCTAAATCATTAATCATCAATAATGATAATAGTTAATTCACATATGGACTAAACACATAGAGCATATATGCAAGCGTCATTATAATATAGATACCCAAATCGGTTCAAACCATATATAGATCAATTTAATTAATTTTGTATATTCCCGGGAATTAGTTGCTCCAGGCAACTTGAATCCTTCAGGGATTCTCATGTATATGTCATGACTTATGGATCCATAGAAATATAGGCTGTAATAGCATTCATTTGATGCATTTCTAATTCATTTCATATTATGCCAGACTTATAAAAATAATTGCATCCACCACAGGGGAGTATATCTCTTCAGAATTAATACCAGGTCGCTTCGGTAAAACCTTGTGCGATGAGTCGTGCTTTGTATCTCACTATTATAATTTTCTTCTCGCACAAATACCCATTTACAATCGACCGGTTCTACATCATCTGGTGTACGGACTACAGGTCCGGAAAATTTCTCGCTTCACAAGCGAGTCTAACATAGCCTTAATTATATCTCTCTATTTTGGCCAATCATTCCATGCCTACATTCATCAATAGATGTAGGTTCATGAACCTCATTTTCTTTCATAATATTTAGTGCTATAAAACAAATATTTCGTCGACGGTTATTTCACGTCGGTTCCATCTCATTTCTGACACCGTATAATTAATCGAGATCTCATCATTTTCATTTATTTCAGGTACCTGAGTTACTTCTGGAACTTTATCAATTGTGTCAGAAACCTCTTCTGGAGGATTTTCCTATTCTTGAGGACTTTTAATGTGAACCTCTACTGGAGGTCTTATTTTCTCACTAGGACCATCTTATCTCTTTGCTCCTTTTTCTTTATTGAGATTTTTTTTTCTGGAACCGAGTATATTCTACGCTTCTGGCGTACTCTAGATTCATTTGCGCACTTTAATTGTTCTTCAGGAATGAGCAGGAGCATTTGCAGCTGGTATATATGGTCATACTTTTCAAATAAATATGTCTGGCAATTGACTTACTTATATTTTGCAAATGAATCATCTTTTGAACTTCAGGTTCACACAAATTCGTTTGAGGATAAAAAAACTAGATATTGATATGTATTTCAATAAACTCTTGATCCAGCTGCTTATTTTCTCCCCTTTATGTTGGGTGAACTGTTTCATCAAATTAATAATAAGCAAATCTTGCTGTAAACAAATCTCCAATGGTTTCAACAATTTTGATGGAGATTCATTCCGAACATATATTCCCAGTCTTCTTTAAGGACCAACTTTACTATGCTGTGGTGGAGCATTAGGCACATATACTGTACAACCAATGGTCCGAAGATGGAAGATACTAGGTTCGTGACCATGAACCAATTAAATGGGGAGATCTTATGATAACTTGTTGGCCTGATGCACACAAGTGTTGCTGCATGTAAAATACCACGTTCTCAAATAATAATATCACATTAACAATGGTCTTGCAATCAATTAGAAATATTCAATAAACGATTCATCCAGATCGTTTTTGGGTGTGAACATAAGCTACAGGATGTTCAACCATTATTTCCAACAATATACATTAAACATTGAAGGGATACACCAGTATTTTCTAGACATATAGTCTTATAAAATAATTAGGGATGTGTACCCGTAATTGGCTTGATTATAAAATAAGCGCGCAAAATGCCAAATTGCGTCTAATAAGCACACATTAGACCATCTAGTCGATGCATCGATTAAAACCATAAAATTACCTAGATGGTCAACATGGTGGATTTATTAGTCCGCGTACATGTCCCTGAATTATTTCCAAACTTGCTGGTGATTCTAGGCCAACCTCATCATAGGAAGACCGAACAATTAATATTTTCTTCGCAGCAAACAAACACATAGAAATTCATTGATTGTAAAAACTTCTAGTTTTTCAATGAATGTCCAGATAAATTCCACACATCATTATTGATCCGGGATGGCCCAACCGGTGATGCCAAACAAGAAATCCATGAACCAACTTCAAGTTGGTGTTAGCTTCAGGCTGCTATATATTTACCAGCTTCTGGCTGGTGCATACTAGCTGTAAATTACACGTCTATCAGCCAACTTCTAGTTAGTCTCAACTTCGGGCTGTGCAAACTGTATATTTAATAACTTAAAATTGCTAGCTTCAGGCTAGTGCTTTCCAGCTTCTGGCTGGATATGGTAAGCTTCAATTACTCGAATATTTATGTAGCACAATCTAATGAATAACGCAAGTAAACTTTCCACAACTTGTTTCTTACCTACGACAATAGCCTTTATAATTATAGAGATATTCAGCATCTCTTTCACTTATCGTCTCAACATAATATTTGCTTGAAAATAAATTCCTTTGAGACTTGAATAAAATATTCATTTATTATTATAAGTATGAAAGTTTGTACTCTTCAAGAGTATAATGAAATTTATGCTCTTTTGGAGTATAATAAAAATTCAAGCTTTTCCAGAGCATAAACATTTTACTCTTCCGGAGCATATTAAAACTCATGCTCTTCTGTAGCGTAAATATGTGCTATTCTAGAGCATCATATAACTTGTGCTATTCCGGAACTTAAATATAAACTTTTCTAAAGTATAGTGAAAGTTATGCTCTTCTGGAGCTTAAATATATACTCTTCTAGAGCATAATAAATTTGTGCTCTTCTAGAGCATGATAATCTTCTTTTCATTTTTAGATTGTACTATCATATGTTACTTATGAATAATTTCCGTTTATTAAATACGGAATATGTCATTGCATTGTCTTCAAGACAAATGCCCGAGTCATTATTCTAGAAACGATAGTTTCATGTTCACATTAAAAATTTAGGAGTTATAACATGCTGTAAAATAAACATAATGTAATATAACACATAATAATAAAGCTGAATATAAAATAAAAACATTCGATATAAATTGACTTGCACCTTCAGGGTAAGCAAGATAATAATAATATCCAAACATCATGGTCATCTTCTTGAATATATATGGTTTCATCAATATTAGAATTGCCCTTTAGAGACACTTGATCACCATTTACTAGATGCCTTGTTACACGGCCTGATTGTGACCAATTGAATGTTCATAGCCATGATCAAGATTATCATATACAGTCGCATTCACTTCAGGGAATGGAGCTATGAGGCATGGGATTAAATCAAATATTCCGTGAATTCTCTTTCACCATATTGCTACTGCAGGAGCATATATGATAATTAAATCATTTTCTTTTCTTATCAATATCAATAATGTATTCTCCACTCAATAGATTTAAAATCTTGCAACTTCAGATGCATACACATGCAATAAAATTTTGGGAGAATATCCATCTTTTGGTGGTCATATAATACCCAACTACTGGTGGTCATATTTTTCTTCAATTTTTTTTTTCAAAAATCTGCTGGATCTGTTGGCAGTAAGACTTCCAGTCTTCGCCTTATATTCTCTTTTATTGTGTCTTCCAGACTATTTGCATTTAAATGTATTTCAGCATCTAATGCCTATGATAAATTTCTTCCGGAAATTTCAAGGGCCTTCAATTCAAGTTTCATAATAGTAGTAATAATAAAAGATATAAAATTAATATAAAACATTATAACATAAAATATATACGCTTACTCGATAAATCTTTCAGCATAGTAATAGCATAATATACGCTTACTCGATAAAGGCGGCTTAGCCGGCCAACAAATGAAACAAGGCGGCTTTGCCGGCCAACAAAGAGATAAGGCGGCTTAGCCGGCCAACAAATGAAATAAGGCGGCTTTGTCGGCCAACAAAGAGATAAGGCGGCTTTGTCGGCCAACAAAGAGATAAGGCGGCTTTGTCGGCCAACAAAGAGATAAGGCGGCTTAGCCGGCCAATATTGAATACTAAGCAAATAAACAAATGCGGATTGAAAAAATTTAGAAATGATTACCTTGGTTTTATGAAAATAATATAACATGATCACATAAGATGCACATAAATTGATATGCAAATGATATGCAGAACCGTAAAATAAAATACTAATCCGGCTCGGTTATGTCTCGGGTTAATTTACCGTTATGATCATCACTCACCATTTATCTCCATGTGTCAAAATAATATACCATATATATATTTTCAAACACATTTTTCATATATATATTTCAAGAATTATTTTAGTTATTTATTATTATTATTATTATTTTTTATTTTTAGACTGGGCCATGAATAGTACCAGCCCAGACTCATCAAACTCAAACCACCAGGTTCAGCCCTTAAGCCTAGGTGCGCGGCCCAAACCAGGACATCAACCCGGCCCGTCACTCAAGCCCAGGGTCGTCCCAGCCCAGGTCAGGCATTCGGGTTAGGACGCCGGGTCGGGTCTGCAACTCACCTTGCAGGTTGCAGTACGACGGCAGATGGGCGACGACGAGGCGACGTGAGGCGCGACTGAGGAGAGCGGCGAGGCGGTGATGCGGGGAGCGAGGCGTCAAGGCATGGCGTCGAACAGCAGGTGGTCGATGGCAGCAGAAGGCGTGAGGGAGGAGGCGGATCCGACGAGTTGCCTTGTCGGGTCTTCCTCTCCTGGCGGCGCGTCCGGGGGCAGGAACGGAAGGAGGAAGCTTCGTCCGGTTGGCGACGGTGTGGGGAGGATGCCGGTGTGGGCGGTGGCGTGCATGGCGGCGCGGAATGCATCCGCGTGAACAGTACCAGGGGGTGGAAGAAGGTGACGGGTTTTTTTCTTTTTTTTTTCATTTTTTTTTCTGCTCTGCAAGCCGGCGTCGCACGAGGGAGAGGAAGGACGAGGGAGGCGCGTCCTAGTCGTCGACGGAGGCAGCAAGGTGGTTGGTGGTGGCTCACGGTGGAGGGGCGGCAGTGTGGGTGTGTGTTTGTTTTTCTTGTCTAAAAAAAAAGGTGCTCAGTTGGTTAGAACATAGTCGTGCTGATAACGTGTTGTAAAACAGGTAATGAAGAAGAAGAAAGAGGGAAAAATGGGAGCAAATACCATGATTTTCTCGTTCTTTTATTCCCACATCTAGTAGCCAGAATAACATCAATATATATAGAAAAGAAGAAGGGGGTAGTTGGATGTACAGGATTACAATGACATACACATGTTTTATAACAAATTGGATTTAGTTTTATTAAGCTCAAGTCGTGCCTTACTATTTAGTGAGCTTAACTAGTTGCGCTTGAGCTTTCTACTATTTGACTCGTTAGGTTGACGAGTCTACTCCAGCCAAAATGTGCACATTATGTATACTTGAGTCGTGTATAATTAAGTGTATAATTAAGTTGGTTCAAGTTTAAGATAACATGTTCAGTCGAGCCGAGCTTGAGCTATTCGTTTGCCAATCAAGCTTGAGCTCAATCCTAAAAATTAAAACTTGATTGAGCATGAGTCAAGCATGAGCATTTCCTTAACGAGCCAAATCGAGCTTGGAAGTACACGGTGCAACTCGACTTGGTTACAGCCTTGTCCAAATATTCCCAGCTATCGGCACACATTCAATAGAGTTTCCAGACAAAATAACACATGAGTTCTAGTGGGACTAAATTATGTACGGGACATGGGGATTCAGGAATGCTGTGGTTGAAGTTGATTCGAAGGTTATTCTTTTGGTCCTTGGCTTTATTAACTATGCAGGCTATACGCGGACGGCCATTACTGCGGGTTGGGAATCGATTTCTTCAACGTATCATGTTTTCTTTGTTTACTTTAGGTGTATCATATCTAAATATTTAACCTTCAAGAGAGGTTATTTAAGCTTTGTTACTTCTGAACTTAATGGTTTTGTAACCTTTTGATTTGAACCTAACTTGATTTAATAGAGCATCGAACTTTCATATAAAAAACAAATATAATAAAAACAAACTTCATTCGTTGAAAATATTTGAAAGTGATATTCTTTCAAGTGCCTGACATCCTTGTAAATCTAAGTAGCTACACGTCGACATATTTGAATTTGCATCTTATTATACAAACTAGCATTAAACCCTCGCGTTGCTTCTGATATTTTTTAATTTTTTAAACTATCCAATAATGGCATATATACCTCTGTGGCTAAAAATTTGAACTACAGTGTATATAATTATTACAAAAAATTATCATAATTAATTCTCATAAATTCCAAGAAAAAATATTAAAAATATGACACAATGATTAATTTGAATACTAAATCCAATATTACTGAGAAAATGATCAAACCTTTTATATTATAAAAGCTCTATAAATCACGATAAACCATTTCTTTCTCCCCACTAATTAATTTACTGCCAGTTTCATGTCATAATTTTTTTTAGAATGACTCGGTTTGACATTATAAGTATGTTTATTATGATTTAAAAAAATATTAATTATGTCTAAAAATATAAATAATATGTTGGAAAAAGATTACCTTAAAGGATGCAGTTGGAAAATATTGTTCAATATAAATAGAAAAAGTTTTGACTGAAAAAGAGAAGTGGCACCACTTACAAAGACTTAATTTACTTGCTATTAATTTTTTAAAAAAAATACGGAGAATTGCCATGGATTTTTGCAAAACCTTCTCCAAAACTTCATTATATCAATTTTAGTGGATAGCACACACTAAAGTTGGTGCAAGATTATTGGGATGTTACCTCCGGAAACTCTCTTGCACCAAATTTAATTCCCGAAACTCTATTGCATTAACTTTAATTACAGTATTAAGTAAAAAATATATATTTAAAAATACTTTAAAATTATTAGGACTAAATATGATAATCTTATAAAAGAAGGACCAAAATTGAAATTAAAATTTTTGGGGCCATTCATGTTAGAGTTACCTTTGGTGTATAATTGTGTGTGCTACCTAGGTAGGATTTTGACAAATGTCAAAATGCCTACTTATTCAACTTTATATATATGTATAGATAGTTACGTGACATTACTTGTGTGAATTGTGTGTGTGCAATAAATATATAATATATGCCAACACGAGTGATGTAGTGGCATCTCTCTTGGTATTTATCCAAGAGGTCATGGGTTCAATCCTAATGGTGGGATTGTAGGTGGTTTGGGGTAGGATGGGGTTTATGGGTAGTGTTACGATTTCGATGTACCAAAAAAAATAAATATATAATATATGATAATAATAACATTATTGTGTTTGCATATGTGGCAGTAGCAGACAGAAAAAAAAAAAAAGAAGAAGAACAACAAGAGGGGCAGGGTGCGGATATTTAACGCGACCAAGATTCCACTCGTGGTTATTCTAACTAACCTTATCGCTCAGTCATGGAGGAGTGAGTTACTCGAATTCACTTTTTTTTCTTTTTTTTTGGTTTCCCACTAGTATCTCGGGCCAGTCCACCTTTAAGGACATCAAAGGCACCAGACTAAATTCAGCTCGACTCGGGTGGCGCACCTAGGTAATGGTAGGTGAGTCTCCCAAATGAGGTTTTCTGCGTACACGAGGACTCGAACCCGAGACCTCGCTTAAGCGGAACAAGTCGCTTACCACTTGAACCAACCTTATAGTACTTTTTTTTGATACTATGCGAAATGTTTATTGATTACCAAAGAATGTACAAAGAATGTGTGTGATAGGCTGAGTGCCAGAACAACACTGCAACACCGTCTTTTGGCCTAAAACATAGTTACAAAAATTTAGTTGGAGAATCTAATAACAACCGCTGCACCTGTACTCCAACCCCGAAACGGTTCTGGGGATGCAAGCACCATCCCCGCAGTATATGGGAACTGGGGGTGAAGCAGCTTAAAACACCAAAATACTCTGGTAACTGCAAGGTCAAAAAGTTGATGCATATGCACAGGATGTTGAGAAAACACTTTGGCATTTCTAGACAGCCACAGGGTCCATAAAGTAGCTATACCAAGAAGTATCCACGCTTGCTCAGAGCGTCGGAGTCCTACCAGCGGAAGCCACTGTAGGAATCATGAAAGGATATTGTCTGGACATACCCAACAAACATCCCACCACTAACATAGACGACCCCATAAAGATGAAGCCACTGGGCAGAAAAAAATAAGTGAGCTAAGTCTTCTAATGCCCCATGACAATTCGGACAGGTTGAACCCTTAACATCAATGATGCCCCGATGTAGGAGAGCCGCCCTTGTCGCCAATCCATCATTAAGCAACCGCCATAAGAAGCAATCCACATGCGGCGGGGCAATAGACAACCAGGGAATGGGTCGTGGCGTGGCGACAAAGCCACACAAGAAATGATATGCACTGCCCACGGTAAACTACCATGACTCTCCCAAAGCCAAGTCCAGGAATCATCAGAGTCCAACTATGTCAGTGCCTCCTGCAGCACTACCCAGAGTTGAAGACACAGGTCCTACTCCCATGTGTAAAGGGGACGAGACCATGCATCATGAGAATCAGGTAACAAGGAACCTGATTGGGATACTGTTTGTAAAGATATGTCTTTGAAGTTTGAGAGGAGGAACAAGCGATTGTGTACATCTTTCAAGCAGTCCTGAATCGACCAAACATCATGCTAGAAGCTGACTCTAGTGCCAGACCCCACTGTTAATGCCATGCCAGTTCGAATAGGCATGCCATTCAAACCCAAATACTCCCCACTCCGTAAAATATTCAACTACACCGGTGATGCCCGCGACCAGCGAAAGCTAGGAGTGAAAAAGCTCCCATTTACACCACATTTAGCCTTAATGATAAACTTCCACAAAACCTCCTCCTACTGGTGATATCTCCATAGCCATTGAAACAGTAAAGTTTGATTTTTGACCAACAAATTCTCCACACCCAGGCCCCCCCTTCTCTTTCGGTCGTGCAATATGTGACCATGCAACCAAACAGAGCTTTCGATTTTCATTGACACCTCCCCACAAAAATGCGCTGAATGCGAACTAATCACTTAGCCACTGTTTTCAGTAAAGAGAACATTAAGAGATAATAAAAGGGAAGTGAGGAGAGTCCTGATTTGAGAAGAACTAATCTCCCTGCAAAAGAGAGGAACCTCTCCTTCCAAGACTGGAGTTTTGTTCGAAACTTTTGAACCACCGGTTCCCAATTCTTAGCCAATCGTATATTGGCCCCCAAAGGAAGGCCTAAATAAGTAAATGGCAATTGCTCCACCTTACAAAATAAACTGTCTGCAAGCTCAAAGACCTTCAGCTCTGTCATATGTAACCCAGCAAGTCCACTTTTGTGGAAGTTTATACTGAGTCCCGACAAAATTTCAAAGAACCGCAATACCCTCTTAAGATTAAGCAAAGAAAGTCGGTCCACCGAAGAGAACAAAAGAGTGTCATCAGCATATTGCAACTCTGAAATAGGAATACCATGAACCTCCACTGCACGAACCAGATTACAAGATATTGCCTTGTTTAGCATAGAAGGTAAGCCTTCCGCAGCCAGGAGGAAAAGAAAGGGGGATAGAGGGTCCCCTTATTTCATGCCTTTCTGCATGCCAAACTCTTGTATTGGGGAGCCATTAATTAGAAGCGAAAGAGTTGAGGAACGAAGGCGTGCTCTAATCCAAGACATCCAGCGACTGCCAAACCCCATCTTCACCACAACCTCCAAAAGATAGTCCCAGGATACCGAATCATAAGCTTTCCGGAAATCCAATTTCTATATCACTACCTTTGATCTTGAAACCTTGAAAGAGTGAATTACCTCTTGGGCTACTAAGTGAAAATCCATAATTTTCCTCCTTGCAATAAAGCCAGACTATGTAGAGGTAATTAAATTCCCCATGACCGGTTTAATCCGTTCTGCAAGAATATTAGCTACATTTTTGTACACCCCATGGATCAAGGTAATGGGCCGATAATCTTCCAAAGACTCCGCTGACTTCTTTTTAGGAACTAAAGTGATATAGGCAAAAGTTGACCCCTTAGGGAATTGACCCGTCTCGAAGAATGATTGAACTAGATTAAACAGTTCTTCCTTTAAAAAAATCCCAACCTCGCTTACAGAACGAGAAATTGACCCCATTGGGTCCCGGGGCTTTGGAACTCCCACATGCCCAAACTGTCTCTTTAATCTCCTCCAAGGAAATTGGGTGCTCCATATCTAAAGTTGTGTCAACATCCAACCTACCAAACTGTAAGCTTCCAATCCCTGGCTTATAGTTTTGAGTATCACAATAAAGATTGGAGAAAAATGTAGCTGCCGCATTTTTAATTTCAATAGGATCATACACATCACTGTCCGCGACTTTAATGGAATGGATCCCTTTTTTCCTCCCTCGGTGACACGCAAATGTATGATAATAATTTGTATTTCTATCACCCAGTCTACCCCAAGAAACTCGGGCTTTCTGCCTCCACAAACTCTCCCTTTGCCTTTCACGAACCAAGAGAGCTGAACGTGTTTCTGCAAAATCATTCTTTTCTGCTTGGGATAACTCTTGGCGTTCAAAAAGAAGCTCCAACTCGTCTACTCTCCTCTGTAGGTCTGTTGTATCCTTACTAATATCACCAAAGACATTTTTTATTCCACTGTGCTAGGCATGTTCTCAGCTTACTTAATTTTTTCAAAAAACAAAACTTTTCGGGCACCTCCTGTTCAATAGAAAACCACATACCTCGCAGGACAAGAAAGAAACCTAAAGTGTTTAAAAGCACTGTTGACCCTTTCCTGAGATAATATGAGGGGTCAATGATCAGACAGACCTCTACATGCAGTTTGGGGAGTCAACGTAGGAAGAGCAATACTCCATTTAGCCTCCCTCATAGCACGGTCTATGCGGCTTGCAGCAAAGTGGTTTGCCCACGTATACTGCCTCCCCTGCAACGGGAATTCCAGGAGGGACAACTGATCCATGAAACATCTAAGAGCGTCTGCGCCACGAACATTCAATCTACCACTCCTCCTATCGTCCTCGCACAAAGTTTCATTGTAATCTCCCACCACAAGCAAGGGAGAGGGGAAGGAAGGTTTCAGGGATGCAAGTGTCGCCTATATATCGATGTGCGCCTGTAGGTTGACAGAACTATAGACGCAACAGATGGTAAGATAGGTGTTCACTTGCATTAGGACTCCCTTCACAAAAACCCATCTGTCGCCCCACATTCGACTACTGCACAGGAAATCATCAGAGTCCTACATGAGAACTAAACCCCCTGCCTGCCCCTCAGAATCTACTGTAAAGAAGTCCAAGTTTAACAGTGACCAAATACGTCTACACCAGACCTCATCCACCTGTTCTCTTATATCACATAGGAAAATAAAGTTCACCAAGTGCCTGCACAGGGAACTCTATGGAACTCTAGGGGAACGGTGTACGGGTCAAAACTTACACGCCTGTAGGTATGAGACTTACTCCATTCCTCGGCCTCCTTCTCCACCAAAACCTTAGCCTGCAAGGTCGTGTGTTCCTAGTTCTCAGGAAGAGTCCACCCAAGAATGTTTCCCACATTGATAGTTTTTGTGCTTCCAATTCGGTGAAGGTCTCAGACTGTATCAACAAATTTTTCTTTTGACTTTGTCTCAGGTTAACCCGTCGGATATCATTATTAGAGGAGGAATCTGTTGAAGCAATACTACTAGTCGCGATGACC
This sequence comes from Turnera subulata, assembly GCA_028386065.3. Lineage (NCBI taxonomy): Eukaryota > Viridiplantae > Streptophyta > Magnoliopsida > Malpighiales > Passifloraceae > Turnera > Turnera subulata. The sequence goes on from JAKUCV010004683.1 coordinate 153,943, forward strand.
TTTTTGAACTTTCTGATACGAAGCCGTTAAGCTCGTATCATACCTTGTCACTAAACGACTTGTCTTTCTCTTTCTGTGTTAGTATAGAGTATAAATACTCTATCCACAACTCTTGTAACAAACATTGATCATATGTGGAATTGTATCTTTCGGCTTGGGCATTTTCCAGCTCAAGATTTCTTTCTATTCCTTTCTTTTCTTGATTTTCTTGTTCTTGTTACGAATCAATTGTAACAATTGGCGCCGTCTGTGGGTTCCGATCACCGCCATGGAGCACCAACACGAACATCGTTGGTGGCCGTCTTCTCTTCCGCCAGTTCAGTCGCCGTGGTTTTCGTCCTCTCCGTCAATACCGATTCCACTCTCATCACCAGCTAGGGTTTCAGGTCCGCCTGGTTTTTATTCATTAACAGAATTCGCACCGGCGATTTCTTCCCCTTTCTTGGCGGTTTCTTCTCTTGGAGGCTCCAACGCGGGAGTCTCTCTTCCGTACTCGTCACCGGCAACGGTCCCACAGTCCTTCCACTCTTCGCCATGGGGAGTGGAGAAGCGGTATGAGCAATTACCTTGCGGGTCTATCTGGTCCTCTTCAATGCCGCCAGTTGCGCCTTCTGGGTTTGCCTCTTCTCCGACGACGAATCAGTTCCTTGTGCCGCATGATTCAACGCCACTAGATCAATTTTTGGCTTCTGGAGTTCCACCTTGGTCACCGACTACATTTCATCCTTTGCCGGTTGAAACGATACCATCGGCGTCACCACCTACGCCAACTTTTCCTCCATCAATTTCAAGTTACTCGTATTCTTTCCCAACTGTTTGACAAAATGCTCCAATGACTCCACATGGCTCAATCCCTCAGATTTCTTCTCCATCTGCGACGATGCTGGTGCACGTTCCCCATGGGCAACCAGCAGTTACGGCCTTTGGAGTTCAACATTATGGCCTTGGTTCTTTACCTAGTTCTCCACCGCAAGAACTATTATTGTCCCCTCAGGGTGATGCTGCATCTGAGTTCCAACATCGAGAACCATCAATTATGCCGCAACAACTTTGTACACCGGTGAGCAAGGTGCAGCCTCATGATCAGGTTCCATTCTTTGAAACAAAAATCTTTACCATCACCGAATTGAATGAACGCAGTTATGTGCATTGTTTTTGTCTTTGGTGTGCTGAAAATGATGTTCATGGGCATGCTTGTAGTCATAAATTGTGGCTGCATATAGAAGTATATGATGATAACTTGGAAAAGTAGTTGTTCACTATGGATAATGGCGGTGATGCTATTGTATCCAAAGTGCGTGAAGTGAGTGTTTTTGAAGTTAGTGATCTCTCTTTGGTCTCCAAGGGCATTTCAGCTCATGAACTGCAAATGGTTATGAGTAATGAGACAAAGAACGAACCATATGCTGATGATGTGATTGCATTGGGCGAGTCACAGCACATGGTAGTTGAACAGGTCACTACCAAGGCAGCAGAGGAGCCAACACACCTTTTGCCAATCACAAAAAGAGTCATTGGTGAGCTTGGTGAAGGATTGTTGCTTGAGAAGGAAAATGGTAGATCCGTGAGGATTCAAGCATGGGGGAAATTGAAGAAAAGGCAGAAGCAGAGGGTAATTGGATTTGGCCAGACAATGAGAAAGAAGATGAGAATGAAGAAACTTATGTCATCTTTTCAGGTGACAAGGAAGCATGGCAAGAAAAAAGGGTGTAACTTGGGTCAATGGAAGAGGTTCAGGAAGAAAATGAGAATGACGAGAAAGCTTGTGCCTTGAAAATGCAAGAAATCAGGGACAAGGAAGATGAAGAGAGGAATGGAGTTTGGTGAGTCAATGAAAAATTTTATAGTGCCATTCAATGTCCATGTGAAGCGAGAAGACAAAGATGATCTTTGTGTCCAATTGCGGTTTAAGAAGAACAGCAGGAGTAAAGAGAAATTTGTAGCTTCAGATCCTGGAGGCCTATGGCAGGTGGGTAGAACTGCAAGTTCCATGACCTTCTTATGTCTGAAAAATGGATCTGAAGTACTAAGTATAGGGAGTTATTCAATGGGTTTCAAATTGTTAAACTTGGCTAATTATACCATTGTGCTGCATAATAGGAAGATTAGCTACAAAGGACGAAGACTTGTGCAAGATATTCCTGGTTTTACAATCCTGGACCCTGGAGGATCATTAAAAATGCAAGTGTTGTATGGAATTTTAGTTCCAATGCAAGATGTTGTTTTGCCAGTAGTGCTGATGTTTGTAGGTCTTCTTTATATTCAAGGGAAAATCACTTAAACTGCAACATCAGTCCTCACTTACAGGGGCTGTCCAATTCTTAATATTGATGGTGCAAGCTTTGTGAGGTACAAGACTAATTCAAAGGAAGTTCAAAAGCTGCAACACACAATTGATTGGTGCCAACAATGGAATTCTCTTCCGTTTGCAGCAATAAAAGATCTAGAGATTCTTTTTTATTTTGCAGTGAGGGTGCGAGTAATTTCTTCAAAGACCAGCGAGCTTGGCTCAGTTTTCAGTTCTCCTGTCTTGCATTAAGTAATGCAAGAGGAGCTACAGAGTTATATCTTTGATCCGGGAGGTGTTCATGGACTGAATGTATTGATTGTTTGTGGTGCTACTGCAACCTCATTATGTACCTGCAGCAATATTGGAGAGAAAACCTGGTAGAAAAGGCCACTCTACAATCTCAAAATGGCTCATCCATTGGTCTGGTTGCTCACCTTCGGAGGTTACTTGGGAGTGGTCTGATGAGATCTTCTTAAAATTCCCAGAATTTGAATATTAGTGCTGTTGCGTTGAGTTAGCATAACATGTTGCTGTGTTGGCTTAGTTCTATGAAAGTACTATGTTAATCGTTTCTGGTTGGCTTATGGATTTGTCATTGTATTAGCTGTTCCTATCTGTAATACTGTCTTGGGTACTGATTACTTTGATTCTTTGGGAGGGGAGTATTGATATGATGCCGTTAAGCTCGTATCATACTTTGTCACTAAACGACTTGTCTTTCTCTTTCTGTGTTAGTATAGAGTATAAATACTCTATCCACAACTCTTGTAACAAACATTGATCATATGTGGAATTGTATCTTTTGGCTTGGGCATTTTCCAACTCAAGATTTCTTTCTTTTCCTTTCTTTTCTTGATTTTCTTGTTCTTGTTACGAATCAATCGTAACAATTGGCGCCGTCTGTGGGTTCCGATCACCGCCATGGAGCACCAACACGAACATCGTGATGGCCGTCTTCTCTTCCGCCAGTTCAGTCGCCGTGGTTTTCGTCCTCTCCGTCGATACCGATTTCACTCTCATCACCGGCTAGGGTTTCAGGTCCGCCTGGTTTTTATTTATTAACAGAATTTGCACCGGCGATTTCTTCCCCTTTCTTGGCGGTTTCTTCTCTTGGAGGCTCCAACGTGGGAGTCTCTCTTCTGCACTCGTCACCGGCAACGGTCCCACAGTCCTTCCACTCTTCGCCGTGGGGAGTGGAGAAGCGGTACGAGCAATTACCTTGCGGGTCTATCTGGTCCTCTTCAATGCCACCAGTTGCACCTTCTGGGTTCGCCTCTTCTCCGACGACGAATCAGTTCCTTGTCCCGCATGATTCAACGCCACTAGATCAATTTTTGGCTTCCGGAGTTCCACCTTGGTCACCGACTACATTTCATCCTTTGCCGGTTGAAACGATACCATCGGCGTCACCACCTACGCCAGCTTTTCCTCCATCAATTTCAAGTTACTCGTATTCTTGCCCAACTCTTCGACAAAATGCTCCAATGACTCCACATGGCTCAATCCCTCAGATTTTTTCTCCATCTGCGACGATGCTGGTGCACGTTCCCTATGGACAACCAGCAGTTACGGCCATTGGAGTTCAACATTATGGCATTGGTTCTTTCCCTAGTTCTCCACCGCAAGAACTATTATTGTCCCCTCAGGGTGATGCTGCATCTGAGTTCCAGCATCGAGAACCGTCAATTATGCCGCAACAACTTTGTACACCGGTGAGCAAGGTGAAGCCTCATGATCAGGTTCCATTCTTTGAAACAAAAATCTTTACCATCACCGAATTGAATGAACGCAGTTATGTGCATTGTTTTTGTCTTTGGTGTGTTGAAAATGATGTTCATGGGCATGCTTGTAGTCATAAATTGTGGCTGCATATAGAAGTATATGATGATAACTTGGAAAAGTTGTTGTTCACTATGGATAATGGCGGTGATGCTACTGTATCCAAAGTGTGTGAAGTGAGTGTTTTTGAAGTTAGTGATCTCTCTTTGGTCTCCAAGGGCATTCTAGCTCATGAACTGCAAATGGTGATGAGTAATGAGACAAAGAATGAACCATATGCTGATGATGTGATTGTATTGGGCGAGTCACAACACATGGTAGTTGAACAGGTCACTACCAAGGCAGCAGAAGAGCCAACACACCTTTTGCCAATCACAAAAAGAGTCATTGGTGAGCATGGTGAAGGATTGTTGCTTGAGAAGGGAAATGGTAGATCCGTGAGGATTCAAGCATAGGGGAAATTGAAGAAAAGGCAGAAGCAGAGGGTAATTGGATTTGGCCAGACAATGAGAAAGAAGATGAGAATGAAGAAACTTATGTCATCTTTTCAGGTGACAAGGAAGCATGGCAAGAAAAAAGGGTGTAACTTAGGTCAATGGAAGAGGTTCAGGAAGAAAATGAGAATGACGAGAAAGCTTGTGCTTTGTAAATGCAAGAAATCAGGGACAAGGAACATGAAGAGAGGAATGGAGTTTGGTGAGTCAATGGAAAATTTTATAGTGCCATTCAATGTCCATGTGAAGCGAGAAGACAAAGATGATCTTTGTGTCCAATTGCGGTTTAAGAAGAACAGCAGGAGTAAAGAGAAATTTGTAGCTTCAGATCCTGGAGGCCTATGGCAGGTGGGTAGAACTGCAAGTTCCATGACCTTCTTATGTCTGAAAAATGGATCTGAAGTACTAAGTATAGGGAGTTATTCAATGGGTTTCAGATTGTTAAACTTGGCTAATTATACCATTGTGCTGCATAATNNNTGGTGAAGGATTGTTGCTTGAGAAGGAAAATGGTAGATCCGTGAGGATTCAAGCATGGGGGAAATTGAAGAAAAGGCAGAAGCAGAGGGTAATTGGATTTGGCCAGACAATGAGAAAGAAGATGAGAATGAAGAAACTTATGTCATCTTTTCAGGTGACAAGGAAGCATGGCAAGAAAAAAGGGTGTAACTTGGGTCAATGGAAGAGGTTCAGGAAGAAAATGAGAATGACGAGAAAGCTTGTGCCTTGAAAATGCAAGAAATCAGGGACAAGGAAGATGAAGAGAGGAATGGAGTTTGGTGAGTCAATGAAAAATTTTATAGTGCCATTCAATGTCCATGTGAAGCGAGAAGACAAAGATGATCTTTGTGTCCAATTGCGGTTTAAGAAGAACAGCAGGAGTAAAGAGAAATTTGTAGCTTCAGATCCTGGAGGCCTATGGCAGGTGGGTAGAACTGCAAGTTCCATGACCTTCTTATGTCTGAAAAATGGATCTGAAGTACTAAGTATAGGGAGTTATTCAATGGGTTTCAGATTGTTAAACTTGGCTAATTATACCATTGTGCTGCATAATGGGAAGATTAGCTACAATGGACGAAGACTTGTGCAAGATATTCCTGGTTTTACAATCCTGGACCCTGGAGGATAGTTAAAAATGCAAGTGTTGTATGGAATTTTAGTTCCAATGCAAGATGTTGTTTTGGCAGTAGTGCTGATGTTTGTAGGTCTTCAACATATTCAAGGGAAAATCACTCAAACTGCAGCATCAGTCCTCGCTTATAGGGGCTGTCCAATTCTTATTATTGATGGTGCAAGCTTTGTGAGGTACAAGACTAATTCAAAGGAAGTTCAAAAGCTGCAACACGCAATTGATTGGTGCCAACAATGGAATTCTCTTCTGTTTGTAGCAACAAAAGATCTAGAGATTCTTTTTTATTTTGCAGTGAGGGTGCGAGTAATTTCATCAAAGACCAGCAAGCTTGGCTCAGTTTTCAGTTCTCCTGTCTTGCAACAAGTAATGCAAGAGGAGCTACAGAGTTATATCTTTGATCCGGGAGGTGTTCATGGACTGAATGTATTGATTGTTTGTGGTGCTATTGTAACCTCATTATGTACCTGCAGCAATATTAGAGAGAAAACCTGGTAGAAAAGGCCACTCTACAATCTCAAAATGGCTCATCCATTGGTCTGGTTGCTCACCTTCGGAGGTTACTTGGGAGTGGTCTGATGAGATCTTCTCAAATTTCCCAGAATTTGAATATTAGTGCTGTTGCGTTGAGTTAGCATTACATGTTGCTGTGTTGGCTTAGTTCTGTGAAAGTACTGTGTTAATCATTTCTGGTTGGCTTATGGATTTGTCATTGTATTAGCTGTTCCTATCTATAATACTCTCTTGGGTACTGATTACTTTGATTCTTTGGGAGGGGAGTATTGATACGATGCTGTTAAGCTCGTATCATACCTTGTCACTAAACGACTTGTCTTTCTCTTTCTGTGTTAGTATAGAGTATAAATACTCTATCCACAACTCTTTTAACAAACATTGATCATATGTAGAATTGTATCTTTCGGCTTGGGCATTTTCCAGCTCAAGATTTCTTTCTTTTCCTTTCTTTTCTTGATTTTCTTGTTCTTGTTACGAATCAATCGTAACACTTTCTTCTCCGATTCACTCTGCCCGATTGGATGGCCTTGTCAAGTCTTTGTTCCAGGTACTGGATATACTGAGAGTCAGAAGAGAAACACCGTTGAGAGTTTTCAAAACTGCTAGAGGAAGAAGTACTCACCCGTGACTTAGAATTCACTTCAATCATGTTTTGTTAAAGAAAAATTGGTTACTTGGGCCGAATACAGGTCTATGGCGATGTGGGTTTGAGTGGGCCTTGCTCTTCGATGCCCTCATACGCTATTAGTGGCCCAAAAGGAAAGGAAGTTGGCAGATAATTGGAATTTGAATTTGAAGCTGATACAGTTTCATGTTCAGTGCCCACTAATTCCGTAACCTTGCCCTGACCATGCCCAAGGTATAAATGTTGGGAGGATTTTCCGCCTGTAGAGGATATCATCAAATCTTTAGGGCAATTAACATCAGATACAAAAACACACCTTCTTTGTTCCAGAATCACCACAGTCGATCCATGTAAACCCTTAAACATGCCCCCCTTAATTATAGGTGATAAATTAAAAGGATCTTCATTTATCGGCAAATCTTTTTCCGTCTGATCATCTTCCGGCGGTAGAGCATCCTCTCCGCCCTCGTTTGTCAGTGAGCCTGGTGGTTCATCTTGGTCTGATTGACTAGACCCATCACTACCTCCTGATTCTCCACCACCTGAGTAGGCTACCTGGGGAATCTCCACCACCTGAATCACTACTAGAAAACAGCGTTTTAGCGAGGGATTTTTGTGAGGGATTTTTGACCCTCACAATTGCGACGGAATTTGCAAGGGATTTCTGGGTAGTAGTGTTGTGTCGGCTTTTGTGAGGGAATTTTTCCGTCGCAAAAATTTAGTGACGGTTTTAGTGAGGGATACAGAAGTCCCTCACAATGTTTGCCCGCGCCAAGG
>JAKUCV010004685.1:4840-23575 GCA_028386065.3 Turnera subulata
TGTTGGGTTTGAACTAAATTGATTTGGTCAATTAAAGGAGAAGTTAGGCAAGGTTGGCAGCTGTAAACTTTGAATGTTATATTTTCAAAGATTACAGCTGCCTTCTCACACGTTTTTGACACGCAGCAAAATGCCTATAAAAGGCTTGAGGATGCAGTGCAAATATTATCCCATTTTGTGCAGAAAAATAAGAAGAGAGTGGGAGAGAGGGAGAGAGAAGAGAGAGGGGAATAGGAAGAAAATATACACAATATTTTCTTAGTCTCTTTATAAAATTAAGAAGTAAAAATAGTGGGAAAAATACTTTGGGAGTATTTTTTGGGGAAACACTTTTGTGGGTAGATTTTATTGAGAGGTTCTTTTGTACTAATATTTTATATTAGTGGAAGATTTAAAGTCCGTGGACGTAGGCAAGATTAAGGCCGAACCACGTTAAATTCTTGTGCCTCTTTTATTTTATTCGCGAATCTTTTGTAGTTTTCCCAACAACTACTGCGTCAGATGCGAATTTATGTTGGACCTCAAGTGTGCCTCTTTAACTGCAGATCAATCCCGAAATTTACAGTACAGTAAGGTCACAATCTCCCATCCCTTCCACGAGCACAAATTAACACTCACCAGTTACACCGAACAAGAGGAGTGTATTTGCTTTGCGTGCCAAGTGCCCATTTTAGATACACTTTATTTTTGTTGTCTTTATTGTCGGGTGTTTTTCCATGAAAGATGTCTAGAAATTCCACAAGAGAGGGAGCATGCATACCATCCCCAACATCACCTTCTCACATAGAATCTATATGGCGACAATATTCTATGTAAAGCTTGCAAATTGTGTATTAAGGGCATTGGCTACCAATGCAATGGATGTGGATTTAGCCTCCACACTAGATGTGCTGATTACATAACATCCACTCTCAAATCCAAATCTCACAAGCACATCCTTTACAACTTTGCCAAAACTGCTCCGGAAGAGTTCCCTTCAGTTCTTTCTAGATTTGGTCCGGCTTATGACAAAAGTACATTCAAATGCAATGTTTGTCGCAAACAATGTCAGGACTCCTTTTACCGTTGTGTTAAGTGTGACATGAATTTTCACTACAATTGTCTCTCCATTCCACATAAAGTCAAGCATTGGTGTCATGTTGATCCCCTGACACTTGCCGATTCTATGTGCGAAGATGATTCTGGTGAATATTATTGTGAGATTTGCTCGGAGGTGAGGAATCCAAATCATGGTGTCTACCACTGCAAGGAATGCATGGTTTTTGCTCATATTGGATGTATACTAGATGAGGTAAAATTTCATTCATTGCCCATCTTTATTTCTTATTTCTTATCTGGATTTATTATTAACCTAGGCTTTTTCTACACTTTAGTTTTTGACCTCAGATTTGTAACATCACCTTTGAAAAAATAAGAAATTATTATTTGAACTCATCCTTTCATTCATCGCCTTACAACTATACTAAACAATCCATTAGAATTTGTGACCTTTTAGCTTATGAATCCAAACTTTTTTCAAATCAACACCGATACTTTCACGATAATTATGATATGACAATGTTATAGTGGGAATCATCTCTTTATATATGAATGCTAAGTGAGAATATGTTTCCGTTTTTGAAATGATATGATACTATATTTTTTGTTGTCATATCATTTCAACAAATTTTTGCTAGAGTCTGAGGGCTATATGCTGTTTTTTGATGTTATATAATGTTGAATATTATTTATTAGGGAGATGATACATTGGAGATAATTTCATGGGGGGAACTGGAAACCAAAAAGAGTTTGGGGGAAGGTCTCAATGAAAATTTGGCTAAAGATTTCCACGACTCATAAAGAGAACTTCGTCAAAGTTGGTCCATCGGAGTAAGTTATTCTTTTTCCTTTTGTTATGTCCTCTTATTTAATATAGATTCCATACTATAAACGAGGGACTGATGTAGCAGTTGACTTAATGTCTAGATATTATTCTTTATCAAAACAAAATGTCTAGATATTATTGCAATCCCCTCCATCAGTGCATGGTGTGATGGCTAATAATCACAAACCAATTGTTGCCATGAGACTTACATAGAAGAAGCATTTTTTTTTTCCGGAATAAAAAGAGGCCGGTGTCATCATGAGACATTACGTTTATTGTCGGTATTTTTTTGGTTACATTGAGAATCCTAATCTAAATGCTAAACTAATCAACAGTGTCGGGGTTCCAACCCACGATCACTAACCCCACAAACCGAGGGAGGTGCCAACTCGACTACAAGTCGCAGGCACGTTTATTGTCGGTATTGATGTAGAGGCCAGTGTCATCATGAGACATGTATTGATGTTTATTAAGCGAGTTGCCTTTTTTTTTTGTATTTGTAGTAGATGTATTCCAATGGTCAACTTTTGACAATGTATTAAATGTAATTGATGTTCATTCAAAATTGTTTTAAGGACCGAGGAGTAAAATGGTAATTTTTTCACTTCATCATTGAATAACAAAAAGTTTTACAAGGAAATGATACAAATTAAATAAAGACTCCCCCATCCTTAAAAGTATAGGATAATTGAGGAATGCATTTAATGGGTATGATTTTAAGCATCTATACTACATCATTGATTAGCAAATCAGTCCCTAAGGTTGAAGCAACACTGTTTACTCCTAAATTTTTCCATATTAAATAAAATTGGAATAGCGATTCCCAATTTAGGTAGGAAGGCATAAGAAAATATGATCCGGATTCTCACATTTATATAGTTGGGTTGATGTATATGGCTCGAGGGTGCTAATTAAGAATTGCCACAAGGCTCCTGCAAAGGTGTGAAAAGTTGATTGTTATAGATGGAGTATGTATACTGCTCCGGGCTGCTAAAGAATTGCACAAGGCTCTTGCAAAGGGACGGAAAGTAGATTGTTATAAATGGACCAACATAGCTCATAGGGACATCGTGCATATGGATGTATTTATGATGGCCCAAGTTCATGGAGGGAAGGAGCGAACCCAACAAGAATTTGTGGTGCATGTGATTTAGCATTTCGCTTAGTTTGCACAGCTTATAGCATTTCGCTTACTGCCCGTTTGGTTTTTGGGTTTGAGGGCGCGGGGTAGGGATTGAACCCGATCACACCGTTTGGTTGAAGAAAAGAATAGGGCGGGATCGGGGTGGGATTGAATCCCAAGAACCCGGGATAGAAGGCTTCATTCCCGCTTTTCAATCTAAGCGAAATGCTATAAACTGTGCAAACAAACCTGGCGCTGCTAAATCAGCTGCACCACAAATTCTTGTTGGGTTCGCTCGTTCCCTCCATGAACTTGGGCCATCATAAATACATCCATATGCACGATGTACCTATGAGCTATGTTGGTCCATTTATAACAATCTACTTTCCGTCCCTTTGCAAGAGCCTTGTGCAATTCTTTAGCAGCCCGGAGCAGTATACATGATAAAAAAATAGAGAGAAAACAAAAGAAATATGGCGGTTAGGCAAAAAGCTCCGCTACCATATGAGAATACACAATGTATATGAAGGAATATATTGCTACGCATAATCGCTGTAGCCTGCAGTGCATATATTTATATTACAAGTCATTGTGTTGTACACTAAGTGTGAGACTTACAAAAGATAATGATACAGAGATATATGATAGTATCGTACAGCTGTGTTGATAACTAGCTCTAAGTATAATGCATATAGAACTCTAGGTATGTGCACATAGAGCATATCCTCTAATACATCTATAACAATCAACTTTTCACACCTTTGCAGGAGCCTTGTGGCAATTCTTAATTAGCACCCTCGAGCCATATACATCAACCCAACTATATAAATGTGAGAATCCGGATCAAATTTTCTACAAGTAATGGAAGCCATGCCGATTAATCCTTCAAAATCCATACATCTAATTAGCACTTTTTAATTCGTATGTTGGAATTTTTTTCTTTTGTTTAATTTCGGCTATTGTAACTAGTTGCACGAAAATTCTTTTCCTCTAATATTTTTTAAAAAATTCAATTGTTCTCCACAAGATACATAAGAAGACGTCACAAGATTCACACAAATCGACATTGACTTCTTAGTTGGTACCAGCTAGTACACCTGATCTATTGATTAAGGACGACAACTACAGCCATAATCAATTCATCATAACCAGAATCATTAATGCACGTAATAGTTTATCGAACGTGAAGGCCAATCAGTGGCAGGGGCCTCCGTACAATGCGGAAATATCCCACAATTTTATTTAGCCGAGATATGTATTCCACCCCCTTATAATGTCGTCCACGTCCAGAGTTGCAGGCAAAGTCGGTGAGATTTATTAAAACTAATTGTTTGTAGCAAAATTATTAGGAAATGTCACTTGGCATGTCCTCATTAATGGCTGGGAGCTACATACATATAATAGGCAATGTTACCATGTTTGGTGCAAGCCAGGACGGAAAAAGAGTTGAATAAAGGCAATTTCCTATACATAACTGGACAAGTGAATTATCATGATTCGAAACAATTTCAAGAGTTTTTGTAGAAGTCAACGAGCAACGCTTTCTGGCACGATAGGTGCAAACTTGAGACTCGTCCATGTTGCAGACAATTAATGTCACTGAGTTTGGTTTAACTAATTGTTTCTACCAAAACTAAGAAATGTTAGTTGTCGTCATTAATGACTGGGAATTAAATCCAAAGCTATTCTATTTTGTTGGAATATAAGTGTGAGTGGTGAATCCCACATCGGAGAGAAAGAGGTCAAGTGAATAACATATAAGTGAAGTGGACCCATGTACCCAATACCTTGAGGTTTTGGGTTACAGAATGGTGTCCTGGTCACGCGTATGGAACTCACTTGGGCCTCGCGTATTGTCTCCCCGGTTTTCGGGCGACTCCCTGGCTCCGTGCAAACTGAAAAATAAAATGGGGATCAAGCATTGGACCCACGAACATGGCTTGAAACTTGTCCATGTATCGGAGTTGACAGAGGTTGCAGAAAAACAAAAGAGCCGCACTGATTGCTCCAGGTGTTATGAATCGATCCATGATCGGGCCTATTTATGCGAACATGAAGACTGCGGGTTTATGCTAGACGAAGCATGCTTTGGGTTATCCGAGAATCAAGAACTGCTTCACCCTCTCCATCCTGATCACCCTCTCCTGCTTATTTCCAGTCCACCCTGGATAAGAGCACACATATGCGATGGATGCAGTTCCCTCTGCCCTACGTTTATCTTCCAATGTAAAAGGTGTGATTTCACACTTGATGTCCAGTGTGCTTTGTCAAAGGAGAACCAAGGCCGCCGGAAACTTGAAGTGGCTGATGGTGATGATGAGCTGAAAAAAATCGACCACGATTCAGCATTTTTCCCACAGTCTCAGGCTTTTCAACTGTAGGTGGACCCGTTTACGTTGCACGTTAAAGGTCCTGCCTACGGGTGCGTCGAATGCGAGTTCTATCTCCATATTTCTTGTGCAGAATTTCCCCTGGCCATACAGCATCCGTATCACCCACAACACCCTCTCCACGCTTCTGCTACTACACCTGACGTACAATGGTTGTCTAGGAGTAAGGCGTGCAGATTACTTGTTGGATTAGCTGTGTACCAATGTAGGCCTTGCGGGCTTGCTCTTCACATGATCTGCGCTAATCAAACTCTTTTGTCGTCTCCTCTAAAGCATGAGTGCCACCAGCACAATCTCTATTACATTGTTGGAAGTGATGATGGTGAAGGAAACGATGAACAAGACGAAACTGGTGATGGAGAAGAAGATGATAGTGGAGAAAGTGATGACGGAGAAGATGAAGATGGAGGAAGTGATGACGGAGAAAAAGAAGATGCAGATTCAGAAAGCGATGAAGAAGAAGAAGATGAGGATGCTAAATGTAATGCCTGCAACAAGTACTGTGTAAAATCCTACTACCAGTGCATAGAGTGCTTCATCTCAATTGCTTGGGGTTGCCTGCTACCGTTGACCATAGTTGTCACTTCCATCCTCTAACCCTTGTGGACAAATTTGTTGAAGATGATTTGGGCGAGTACTATTGCCATGCTTGTGAACAGGAAAGGATTCCAGACTACCCAGTTTATCTCTGCAAGGAATGCCCTGATGATGTCCCTTTTGCTGCTCACATTGAATGTGTGGTTTCAGAGGTATCTCCTGTTTTCATCTCACCTAACGTAATTTTGGTGCACATGAGTCAAGTAAACTGGACAAATTCAGGATTCTAGTTTACAGTGATTCAGATTCTAGGACTTTCTCTGTTTTCATCTCTCTTTTTTTTTTCCCTCTCTTAGTAACATAGAAACTAAGTACGATTGTTCGATTTCAGGAAACAGATATTCCCCCCATCTCTGGCGTGCCAGTTAGTGATGATAACCCTGTGGCAGAGAGCTACCGTGCACTTGTTGAGTTTGATGAAGCAAAAAGAAAGCCCAAATGCAAATTGTTAATTGAGGTAAGGTCCTCTTGCGATATAAGTACTCATTTTGTTCCTTTCTTCTTCTTGGAAATGTATTCTACTTACTTTCAGACGCAACTTTTCTTATTTCCGTGCTAGTTGTTTAACGAAACCTTAGCATCATGAGATCTATCAAAATATGCAGAATAGTAAACATGTGTATATGCTATATTTCCTGGTCTTCAAGGTTTGTATTATCTGATGATGAAACTATATATTCTTTGGATAAAACTCTGGAACTCAGTCCATGAAGCGGTATGTATTCAATTGACAGTTAACTTAACTGTAACTTTTTTCCTCTAACTTTATATCCTTTAATTATAGCTTTTTTAGTATAAATACGAAATCTGATTGTATATTAGTCGCCATATGCTCACAAGGTTTCGGATGCAAAAAAATATGCTTACTGGTTTCTGACGCACAACATATATATATATATATATGGAAAAGTAAATGGCAAGCAGATGCACATAATTATATGTTTTGTCACAATTGCCAATTTGTATCAAATATGTCTTTCTGTACATTCACATGCGCAAGGTATGATTCAATTAATCTTGGGAATTTGCTTCCATGTTGGTTGGTGTTGCATGAGAATATTATACGTATAAATCTGCTTTGCTTGCCAAGTTCCTATTTTGGGTACACCTTGTTATACTTGTCTTCCTTGCCATGTGTTCTTCCATGAAAGATGTCTTGAAATTCCACAAGAGAGACAGCATCCATATCATCCGCAACATCTCCTTTTTATTAAGAATCAATATCGTGCATGTAGAGCTTGCAATTTGATAATCGAAGGTCTCGGCTACCATTGCAATGATTGTCTTTATTTTAGCCTACATACTAGATGTGCTGATTACATAACATCCACTCTCAATTCCAAATCTCATAAACATGATCTTTATTGCTTTGCTAAAATCACTCCAGAAGAGTTCCCATCAATCCTTTCTAAATATGGTCCAGCTTATGACAAAAGCACATTCAAATGCAAAGTTTGTGGTGAGCAATGTTTGGGCTCCTTCTACCGTTGTGTGAGATGTGCCAGAAATTATCACTTTGATTGTCTCTCCATACCACATAAAGTCAAGCATCAGTGTCATATAGATCCCCTTATACTTGCAGATTCCATGTGCGAAGATGATTCTGGTGAATATTATTGTGAAATTTGCACGGAACTGAGGAATCCAAATCATGGTGTTTATCACTGCAAGGAATGCATGGTTATTGCTCACGTTGGCTGCGTGCTAGAGGAGGTAATGTTAGTTTAGTGCTCTGCCTTATTTGATACATGTGGATTTGTTATTAGCCTATACTTTTTTATACTTTTATCCATTGATCTCATATTTTTAGCATCACCTGTGTGTCCATATTAGTAGCCAGAGTGCACATAGGTCAAAAAATTGTTAAAAAAATTTGAAATATTTATTTTAATTCATCTTTCTATTTATCACTTTGTAATTTTACTAAACAATCCATTCAAACCTATGCCCTTTGAACTTGAATATAGTAAGAATCATTGCTTTGTTTTGAAGGGTGTGAGAGATTGTTGCTGGGAACATATCCTTTATATTTGAATGGTAGCTAGCTAGTATGAAATGTTAGAAAATTTCAGATTCAAAAAAGAATTCTATTTTTGCCGCAATTGAAGACGGTAGCATGTGTGTTTCAGTTAATGTTTGATTCATATTATTAGTTCTAGGGATAATTCGTTGAGCCTATTTGTTTGTGGATTATGCAATTTTGGGAATCAATGTATATTGAATGTAATATTTTTGTTCATCAGGTAGAGGATACACTGGAGACATAAATTTCGTGAGAAAAACTGGAAATTGAAGGTTCTTTGATGGTTCTTTTGATGGAAGATGGTGAAACTTTAATAAAAAATTTTCACACGTTGTAAAAAGAACTCTTTAAACTTTTAGTCATTCCCGGTATGTTTTCATTTCTTCCTTTGCTTTATCCTCTTTCATGGTCTAGATTCCAAGGTATATATGAATAAACCGTTCATATAGAAGAGTGATTGTTGGAACAGTGCAAGTCAATGCATGGCTTGAAGTTTTTTTTTTTTTTTTGAGGGAAATGGCTTGAAGTTTAATACACACAACTTGTTACAATAAAGCAATAGCTACAAAATTTTCAGGGATTTTATTTATTGTCGGTGTTAATGTTTAATAAGTAAGCGCAAATACCACTTTCAACTTTCTTGTGTATTAAATATTAATTGTAATAAATTTTCTTATAATAAAATTGTAATAGTTTTACCTTTTACTGTTTGTTACAGTTTCTATTTTGTTGAGGATGACAACAAAGTTTATGTTTACTCACAGTGCAATACGTGGCATGTTTGTTTGGGCTGCTGCTAGGGATATATGCAGAGACGGATACACGGTGTAGTCACGTAGGCAGGTGACTACACTGGTTTCCAATAATAAAATATTAGCCTACTAAGTATTAGCCCCAAAATTCTCATTTCCTTATTTTTGACTACAGTGAGATTGAGAGAGTATTTTCTGTAGGGCTAATTGGGTATGTTTCTGAAACGCCCAACCTGTATTTACCGTACACAATAAACACGTGCCGGAACTGTGACGACCCAACCAAAATAAGCCCAACATACAGTGTATACATGATGCGGTCGTGGTTTCCTGCAAGTGCACAGGGTTGTTGTAGTACGTATCAAGGTCGTATCCACAAGGACTGGGTTGAATCTGTTTTCCTTAAATTTCGGACAACTAGACTTGAAAACAATTTAACTGGGATGGATTTTGGTGAATAATAATTAAGAAGCAAAATAAGCAGTAAAACAAATGTAACAACAATTTAAACGAGGAAAAGGTCAAGAATGGTGAATTCTTAGGCATCCGGGATCCACATGTCCCGAATTATGCTTATAAACTGCTCTACAGCCTCAGTCACAGACTGACACTGTGATGAGGCTGTGGCTAATGAGATGTCTTGACGGGGCTCCCAACCTAAGGTACTATCAACGGCTTTCGATCTTATTAATAGTTCCCTAAGCGTCCATCTACCCCCTGTTACTGGAGCAGACGTCCACTTAGAGATGAAGTTCAATGTTGGTGCGGATTCCCACAGTCTCTCCTTACCTTCTTTCGAATGCTTAAGGAGTGAAGGTTGACTATTGTAGGTCTGGCACTCCTGGCTTCTCCTTTCGGTCCTTCACCAAATTGCTACTAAAATGAAAGTATGCTACCCAATAATCAATCAAGAATCAAACTAGGAGTTGTGTTATCTCTTGACTACACTGTCACAGCGTGAGGCTGTAGAAGACACAGCCTGAAGCTGTCGACAGCAAATTAGTCAGTTATAATGGTAGGATCTTGCAGGGGCTCTCAACCTATACTGCGCCCATTTGCTTTCGCTCACAGGTGCCTCCCAAGGTTCTCATCTTCCTGGTGCTCTCTCATAGGTCAAACTCAAGGGGGATGAAGAATTGGTGTTGAGGCTAATTCCTCAATTAGTCTCTAACTCTGTCACGAGCTGAGAACTAAGGTTTGGTTGTTGTTTTTCCTGTGAGCTATGGTTTCTCCCTTGGGTACTTCTCCTAGCCACCTGAGTTCATGCATGGGTTTGATCAGAACCTAAACATGGATAAAGGGCTCAACAACTAAAGCAAGGATGAAGGGATTAAAACGTGAGCAATTCATTAAACACAAATCGGGTACATGCTTCCCCCTTCAACCTAAGAAGGGGTTGTTTAGTTCATAACAGAAAATACAAAAACGGTAGTGGAAGGGGTGAAAAGCATTCTGTCTTGAACAGTTGGTTGTGGGACAACACGATTACTGCCTAGAAAACTGCAGAATCGTGTTTCCCTTGGAGCTTTTGTGGTGTTTTCTCCATTGTTTGACTCCCCGCTTGCTTCCCCCGACTCCTCTTCTTGTAGGTGCCGATCTCTTTTTCTCTCTCTCTCTCCTCTTCTTCCCCATTTGCTGGAAATGATGGGTGTCGGTCAAGTTGCAGAATCTCCAGCGGTGCTGTCAGAGCAGGCGGGATGGGCAGCGTCGATTGGTGGGAAGTGAGTTCCAAGACACCCTTTTGCAGAGGATAACCAAGATTCCTTCTGGGCGTCATGTGCCCATTGCTCCTTTTCCTTCAAAGTGCTCTGGGAATGTCAGGAGAATGACTATTTTAAGTTAGTGGAGCGGGTGGTGCAAGTGGCGGCGTTTTTTATTCTTTTTGCATTTTCTGGGTTTCTGCCGCGTGTACAGCCTCACGCTGTGGCTGAGGCTGTGACAGCTCTTTCTCAAATTCTTCCTTTAATTGGCTTCTGTTTCTTTCGTCGATGATGAGATGTCATGAGGACTTCCTGGATCGTGGTGAGTGCAATGTGATTCAGTGAAAACTTGGTGATCCGAAGGTGGTTTGAGGTTGTTTGCTGGGTTCTTGTTGAATCGACGGCCTCAAGGATGGCTCACAGACTCTGTCACAGGCTCACACTGTGACTGAGGCTGTATCCTCATATTCTTCAATGAAATCCCATCGATTTGGCCAAAATATACCTGAAACCACTAATCACACAGTAAGGGATGGAAATTGGAGGAATATGATGGAATATTGCATATGAGGCACATAATCACAGTGAATTGAGGATGGTTTGTGTACAAAATCATGCCTTAAAACTATGCATATTTCACATGCATCAATACAACAGATAACCGGGCTCAACAGCCCATAATAAAAACAATAATAATAACTCAACCGGCCCAATGGCCCAATAATAACAAAATAATGCACAACGGAAGATTTAACAACTCACAAAACACTGTATGCGACACTGATGCAAACTATGGATCCGAGCCCTGTCCAAGGGATAACGCCGCAGCCTGTCTGGAATGCACCCAACCTGTATCACAAATAACTCATCCTACGGGATGGAAGCCCGCAGGTGAGGGGTGAGTTCGAAGTGCTCACCGACGAAGGAACGACAATCAATATGCAACTATAACTACTCAAGTCAAACACGGGCTAAACAGCCAAACTCATCAAAGCAATGACTCGACCCAAAATCGGTCCAAGACCAAAAGACTCAAATAAAATCCATTTTCCAATTTTATCTTTCCGGGCCCCGTCACGGATAAGCTAGGGTCGTACTAGGTTATCAACCTGTTCCTGGTGCCAGATCAAAAAGAACCCGGGATAAACATCCCAATAACAAACTCAGGGATTGTGAAGGCCCTCTCCCCGAGGGACCCACCATATTCAGGTATTGTTACATCACATCCCTCAACCCACACCTCTTGGGATTAAATCCTTTACCATGCTGCAACACTAGGGATTCGAACTCGGGACGTGATGCTTTTTATACCAACTTAGGCCCGAAAAATCCACGGAAAAATCACGAGCGCGGGAAAACTCTCGGTTTCGAAAAACGACTCCCGATTTACCTTGAATTAATTACCCAAGATTAATTCAACAGAAAATCATGGTAAAAAGACTTTTACAGTCCCGGTAAAAATCAAAAATTTTACCCGGGCTATTACAGTCTACCCACCTTAAACAGAATTTCGTCCCCGAAATTCCGTCTTATCCGTGGGTCCTACCACGATAAGCTTCTGGCAAACTCCACCAGGTGTCCAACCTCAACCCGAGATACCGCTTATAACCTTAAGCGACATCTCATCCGCGTATAAATACCAAACCTCATGACTGGCATACTCACACACAGTCATGGACTCTCCACTGAGATCAAGGACAACCTCAGACTCCGAGAACAACAGTTACATCGGTGGCACTGCCTTCCCGACAAGCTCCGATGAAGAACCTCCGAAGAAGCGCTTCAAGACGAACATCGTCGGCCTGAAGGAACACATGGTGGTCTCTCGAAGACGCCGGAAGAAGCGTGCTCCCAAAGAAGCTGAGGATAAGAAGGGCAAGGCGATAACTGAGAGCAGCACTCCGCATCAGACGCTGACGCAGCTGAACGTCTCATTGAAGAAGATCAGCTCGGCGGTGGCGCAAATCGAACTGGCGTGCACGGAGCTCTTCCCTCACATGAAAAAACGTACAAAAACTTGTAAAAGACTTAGAGAAGCATGTAACTCAATAGAGTACTTCTTCTCCGTTTATAAAACTATTATGAATGAATAAAATAAGTTTCCTTTTAAAATCAAAATTCTTATATTACAAAGTCTTATTTTAAATAAAAAAATAAAACATCTCAAAACAAAACAAAAATCAACAATAAGAATATTAAATCAAATATATAAAGGAATTAAAAACAAAATTCGTTTAACAAAATTAAAACAAAAGAAATTTAAACCAAAAACACGTTTTCATGATCGGTGCTCGTATCGGACGTAAACACCCTCGAACCCAAGAAACGTGATACGCGCATCTAACGGTGACGTCTGTTTCCCTCGAAAGAAACGATACCCACTTGTTCACAATTTCCGCATGAGCCAAAAATGTCTGTCAGGTCTCGTATCTCTCCACGATGTCCGAACAGCTGTATGCTTGTCGCACATGCGCTCTACTCGAGGTGTGGTCCCATCAATCCAGCCTCAACGGTCACGAATGCATGTGATAAAAAATGCAGAAAAATATAGTAAAACCATGAAAAGAAAAGACAAAGTAGCCAGAGCGAAAGAAAATCATAAGATGGAAAAAGGCTGAAAAACTCTGGCATGGTAGTCCGAAAAATGTAAAAAGTAACAAAGCAATAAATGAGGCAACGGCAAAATTTTCAAAAAGCAAATTTGGAAAATCGAAAATAGTAAACACGCTCCCCATAAGAGTATAAAAGAGAGAGCGGTGAGGTGTAAATCATCAAAAGCATTTTAAAAGCAACAAAACATTCAGGCAACCAAAAACCACAAAACTCTGAAAAACCAAACACCCACACGTCCTAACACAACATGCCTGCTCCCTCATCAGTCTTCTTCGTCGAAGGTGCCAATCTAGGCAGAAGGAACCGTCTGGCCTACAGCATGGTCAACGAGCGTGCTGAAGAGCTACCGAATGATCTCGGCAGGATGCCGCGTCTAGTCTTCATCGACGAACCCTACTCGTCGCGGTTCTTCGTCACTCCGATGGAAGAGGTGTTCTTCCTAGAGGACCGCGGCACTCTGAGGACCTCCTACTACGGCTCGGCAAACTCCATCATGTTCTTCATCTCCGAAAGGCTTCAAAAGTTCAACCTGGAGTCCACTTGCCATTTCCTGGAGCAAGGCACCTACTACCAGCTCTCGATGACGGCCCAGAGTATGCCCAGAGTCACTCGTTTACTGGTAACTTGGCCAAAGGCCCGACTACTGGTGTGGAACTGCTGAGGAGTCGCAAGGCGTTCCCAGGAGTTCTCGCATACTCTGAGGGACCTGAAGAACCAATACAAACCGAACATGGTTCTTCTAACGGAGACCCAGTGGCAACCTCAAGACGATCACGGTCTCATCCCACTCCGGTTCCCTCAAGCAAACCGGTTCGAGCTTCCTGGACAGAACAACGCAGGCAGCATGTGGTTCTCATGGAGCGACACCATCACGGTCAACATCAAAAACGACCCCACTAGCTTTAGGGTCAATGTCGTTCCAAGGCGTTAAATGTATTTTTATTTTTATAAAATATAAAATATCAATGTAATATTTCTGTTTGTATTTCCAATATTAGCAATATTAATAATATTTGTATTTTTGCTTATTTATGGCATCATTACCTCTTATGTGTATGTTCTGCGACAGCTGGCGTCCCTTGACTAGATCCATAATGCACTAACTAAATGAAATAAAATAATAAACAACTGGAGCGAACTATGCAAACAGAAACAACAGACACACAAAGACTGCCCAACAAGACCTAACGCCCGCTCCGCTACCAAAATGAAACGCCCCGACCCGTATTTACCGTACACAGTAAACACGTGCCGGAACTGTGACGACCCAACCAAAATATGCCCAACATACAGTGTATACAAAAGATAACCGGGCTCAACAACCCATAATAAAAAAATAATAATAACTCAACCGGCCCAATGGCCCAATAATAACAAAATAATGCACAGCGGAAGACTTAACAACTCACAAAACACTGTATGTGACACTGATGCAAACTATGGATCCGAGCCTTGTCCAAGGGATAACCCCGCAGCCTGTCTGGAATGCACCCAACCTGTATCACAAATAACTCATCCAACGGGATGAAAGCCCGCAGGTGAGGGGTGAGTCCGAAGTGCTCACCGACGAAGGGAAGACAATCAATATGCAACTATAACTACTCAAGTCAAACACGGGCTAAACAGTCAAACTCATCAAAGCAATGACTCGACTCAAAATCGGTCCAAGACCAAAAGACTCAAATAAAATCCATTTTCCAATTTTATCTTTCCGGGCCCCGTCACGGATAAGCTAGGGTCGTACCAGGTTATCAACCTGTTCCTGGTGTCAGATCAAAAAAAAC
This sequence comes from Turnera subulata, assembly GCA_028386065.3. Classification (NCBI taxonomy): domain Eukaryota; kingdom Viridiplantae; phylum Streptophyta; class Magnoliopsida; order Malpighiales; family Passifloraceae; genus Turnera; species Turnera subulata. Next base: position 19,687 of record JAKUCV010004685.1, read on the forward strand.
CCGGGATTAACATCCCAATAATAAACTTAGGGATCAACATCCCAATCAAACCGGCATCAACATGTCCATCACAAGTAACCCAGATCATGGCACCACAAAACAGTCTCAAACCATCCAGTCGTACCTCTACTTACCACGTGACAATTATATTATCATCATTTAAAAACAAATCACAGGGATCGACATCCTTAACCAAAATACCGGGATAGTCATCCCATCCAAAAATCAAGGATCGACATCCTTTCACAATTTATTAATTAATCCATTATACTTATTCCAAAAGACATAGAAAATCAACACGGGGATAAACATCCCAAAAACCAACATGGGATAAACATCCCGACCACATTCACAACAAATGCATCCAACAACAATGCAATAAACATCAAGCACAATTACCGAGTAATACAGGCACATATTGAAGGAAATCCATCCTCACCTTGGCGATTACTCAACTCCGGAAACAATGATCGGTCCGACGCCGGCTCTTCGGGAAACTGCCCGATATCCAAACCTATCCAACAAAACAACATATACACATAAATGCACATAATCGGTATGCTATGATGCCAAAACTGCGGAATAACCCATCCCGGTTTATATCCTTTATTATCATCTTTTACCGTTATTAATTTTTTTCCGAAAATATTTCCTTGAAATTAATTATTATTTTGTTTACCAAATCAAATATTCTTTTCCATAAGATAAAAGTATCACCATAATAAATACTTAACAAAATATATATTCCAGAAAATACTTTCATTATGTCATTTAATCTTGATTCTCGAAATCATGTTATATTCTTTATTTTTCTAGTAACATAAATTAAATTTAAATATAAATATATATATACCCGGAAAATTATTATTTATCAAAAATATACATATTAGGGTAAGCATATGCCATACGTACTCTTTTTCCAGAAGATTGAATCAAATTAACATATTTTTCTGAAAATAATATAGGTATGCCTATAATTATCTATTTTCGTAATTTGCTTTTAGTTATAACATAAATATTATTTACATCCCATATACCCTTTTTTCCAAATTTTAAATATACATAAGTTATTATTATTATCCCTTTTTTTTACCCACAATATATATAATCATATTTCAGAATTATACTTATATTCTTATATATTTTCTTCAAATAAAATGAACTGGACCCAAAGATAATGCTAGCCCAGCTCCCAAGCCCATATTCCATTAAGTCTAGCCCAGGTGTATAGACCCAGGTACCAAGCCCAAGGCCCGTTAACAACTCGGCCCACGACGGCCCATGCCCTAGGTCAAAAAGAACCGGGCCAACCCATACGGAATCGGGTCAAACCCGTCACATGTGGGTCGACCCGCATCTCCTTCATGCACAGCTCACCTAGGCGGTCGGCGGCGAGGCGTGTGACGAGGCAGGGTCGGCTGCAGTGCGGGCGGCGACAAGGTAGAGGCGACGTCGTCGGCAGCAGGGGTAGGAATCTTGGCCGGCGGTCTGGGTCGGGTTCGCGGAAGGCTGCAGGCGAGAAGGCGGCTGACGGGTGCTGGTGGTATGCAGCGACGCGCGAAGAGGAAAATGCGTGCTTGCTGGTGGCGGCTTCGCGTCCTGCAGTACGGCAAGGAGAAGACGCGTTGTCGGCTGCGTTGGTGACGTCGAGGTGCAGGTGTGGCGGGCGTGGCTTCGTCGGAGGCACGATGGGAAGGAGAAGGAAAAAGGTGGGGACGGCTGAAGTGGTCTCGGGTCGTTGGGCGGCGGTGTCTCCTCGGCTTGGTGGCGGCGTCGCGAGGATGAAGCTGGTGGAGGAAGAAGAGGTTGCAGCTGCGGGTGTGCTGTTGTGGTGGAGTCACGGCGGTGGTCCTCGGGTGGTGATGTCATGATGGTCGGTAGTTGGCCGCTGCTACCCGCAAAGATGAGCACATATACCTAATCATCAGTATATATCGTTCTTATCACCAGACTGTGATGTTTAATTTTCAGTCCCTTTCCCTTCTTTCCAATAAAAATCATAATAGGATGACATGTGGTTGATTGAACAGCAGAAAGTAATGTGCCCTGTAACTTAATTAGTCGCAGTGGCATGGTTGTCATGGCAATGCTTTATGAAAGCTTAACATTAAATAGTCACAAGCCTGGCTTGTCTCGGTGTGATCATCATAATGATATTAGCCCAAGTTCATTCTGATGAGAGGAGAGGATTGAGGAATTGGGGTTATCGAATTAGAAAATTGGGGATGAAAATTTGAAATTGAGTGGATCGTGTTTTTGTTTTAAATATTTAATAGGGGACAACAGAGTTGCTCTGGTTTTGTTAAACAGCTAGGGGTTAGGGTATATTTTGATAATTTAAAAAATTAGGGACCTCATAAAAAGAAATAAATATTTATTTAAGATATTTTTTATTTTCCAGGGTGGAAAAAAATACTGCCACATAGACCTATCACATAGCAACATGTGGTGTATGTATTGGTGCATACCCAACAAGAGGCAGCACCCAAGCATTCACCAAATACATAACTGAAAATCTTAACAACCAAAGCTAAAAGAAAAATTTAGGATAAGAATTTCTCTTAATTTATTATATAAAATTATACAACAAGATTTATTTCCTTCAAATGATGATTTACAAAAACACCATACTCTAATGGCGAGCTTCTCTACGGGAAAAACTAATGTTAACATAGTGTCTTGCACCACTTAAATTAATATGAGTTGATTGTATAGACTTACGTAATACACATATGTGATTTGAGCGGTAGTATTGTATGTATTTGAAATCCCAACTCAATAGAATCCTAAAAATTACTGATCCCTAATCCTAACCTCTCTCAATCTTACGAGATAGAACCGAGGACTTCTTGGGTTTCTCCCAAGGGAGATGCTAATGTCTTGAAACATTATGAATTAGTCTTGGAATAAAAGATTAACATTGACAAATAAGAAGTGCTTTTAGCCAAATGATAATTAGTATCTCTACTCCAAGGAGATCTCTTTATTTTTTTTCCTAGTAAAAAAAGGGTATCAGTCGTGTCATCATCGCCCCGTCGGTTCTGGCTCCGGTCAATACCGGTTACATGCTGGTATTAGACTCTTCTCATAGGAGAGACTGCCTAACGTGGCACCAGCGGACAACCTTGCCTGCGTGCTATAGTATTGGGGAGTCACTAGGCTCAACAGCCACCACTGACATTATGTGGAAAGCCATATTCGGCCAGCTTAACTAGAAGCATGTGGACTCGAACCCGAATCCTAGAGATGACAAGCTAATGGTTTTGCCACTTGGCCACCACCCAGGTGGTAATCGAAGGAGATCTCGTAATAAAGGCAATCCATACATTTGATAGAATTTAGGGTTTTGGTTTGTAAGTGATGGGTGTTTGAGGGAACTACACACAATTTAAGGTAATTAATGGTTTAAAGTTATTTTAATTTTAATTAAGATAGATAAGATATAATTAGTGAAAAAATTTAGAAATTCAGTTAATATTTAATAGCTTACCAAACCTAATGGTTTGTTTTTGTCTAACTACTTGCTTAGTTTAATTTGAGCAGGGTCCGCTTTAATAAGAGGTTAAATTCTTCCACTATTAATTTTCTCCATCCCAGAACGAGACCTTGGTCTTTTTTATGTTTTTTCTCTTCCGGCCGATGTTGACTTTGAAAGAAACTGGATTATGATTACTTGATTAGTTAATGAGTTTCCACCAGGGTTGACTTTAAAAAAAATTGGAAAACATATATTTTTTTTGGGCATTGCTATCATACCCGAGGAAAGATCGCGGGTAATGTTACCCGAGATGATCTGGACAAATAAAATTACTGCACTTGGATTTGTGGGCCCGTTAAGAATAAAATATACTTTATACTAATGATGTTAAATTGCAAAATGGCACCTGTC